>RYYW01000270.1:50543-82470 GCA_013621005.1 Aeschynomene evenia | reverse complement strand
TGAATTCGGGCGCATGGCGCCAGCAAGAAATAATTCGAGCACGAGGCACCCAAAAGGGGTTGACTTCAGGCGCAAGGCGCCAAGAAAAACTGAAATTAAGGCGCGTTGCGTCAAAGCAAAACAGTTCGGGCGGCAGGGCGCGACGAGGACGCGTCGCGCCTCTGTGTCCGAATTTTCTTTTATTAGCTACTGTCTGCCAGGCGCAACGCGCAGTGTTAGCGCGAGGCTTGGTTGAAGCTGCTTATGAAGGCGCGATGCGCCACTGAGGCGCACTGCGCCAGCTAGAAGAAAATTTTTTTTATTTTTTTTTTTAAAGAACGAATACTAAACATAATTAAAATTCAATAAAAGATATTAATTGGGTTGCCTCCCAATAAGCGCTTCTTTAACGTCACTAGCTTGACGTATAACATTTTCTTAGGTGAATGTTTGAACCGAGACGACTCGTTCTATCTCTCCCCCAAGATAATGTTTCAATCTTTGTCCATTGACAGTGAATTTTCTTTCAGATTTGGAGTCCATGATCTCTACATGTCCATAAGGTGAAACCTTAGTGATTGTGAATGGTCCTGACCATCTTGTCTTCAATTTCCCCGGGAACAACCTTAATCTTGAATTAAACAAAAGAACTTGTTGTCCAGGTTTAAATTGTCTTGGAGTGATCTTTTTGTCATGCCACCGCTTGGTTCTCTCCTTATACAACTTAGCATTATCATAAGCTTGACTACGAAATTCGTCAAGTTCATTGAGTTGTAGTAATCTTTTGTCATTTGCCAATTTTTCATCAAAATTCAAAAATTTTATGGCCCAAAATGATTTATGTTCAAGTTCAACAGGCAAGTGACAAGATTACCATATAGAAGTTGATAAGGAGACATACCAATTGGTGTTTTGAACGCAGTTCTGTAGGCCACAGTGCATCATCAATTTTCCTTGACCAATCTTTTCTTGAAGCATTTACCACCTTCTCCAGGATCCTCTTCAATTCCCTATTGGAAATTCAGCTTGTCCACTTGTTTGAGGGTGGTATGGGGTGGCTACCTTGTGTTTGACTCCATATTTTTGTAGAAAGACTCTCCAATTGCTTATTGCAGAAGTGACTTCCACCATCACTAATCAAGGTTCTAGGAACTCCAAACCATGAGAAGATCATCTTCCTGAGAAAATTCACCACCACTTTTGCCTCATTAGTGGGGGAGGCAATTGCTTCCACCCATTTGGATACATAGTCTACTGCTACCAGAATATACAAGTTGGAGTAGGAAGATGGAAAGGGACCCATGAAATCTATTCCCCAAACATCAAACAAATCCACTTCAAGAATGAACTGCTGAGGCATTTCATGCTTCCTTGACATGTTTCCAGTTCTTTGGCATCTATCACATCTCTCTACAAAAGCTCTTGCATCCTTGAAAATTGTTGGCCAGTATAGCCCACTTTGTAGGACCTTGGCTGCGGTTCTTTCTCCACTGAAGTGTCCACCATATTCAGAACCATGACAGTGCCATAAAAACACTATATACTTCTTCTTCTGGGATGCACCTTCTAATTACTCCATCACTGCACCTTTTGAACAAATAAGGTTCATCCCATAAGAAGTACCTAGCATCATGCAAGAATTTCTTCTTCTGATTCCAATTCATTTCACTTGGAACCCTTCCCCCAGCTTTATAATTTGCTATGTCAGCAAACCATGGTAACCCTTGTATTGCTAGGAGTTTTTCATTCTGGAAACTCTTCATTCACTGGCACCTTACTCACTTGCTCTTCCCCTGTGCAATCCTGGACAAGTGGTCTGCCACTAAGTTTTCTAAACCTTTCTTATCCCTGATCTCAATGTTGAACTCTTGTAGCAACAGCACCCATCTAATCAGTCTTGGCTTTGCATCCTGTTTACTCATCAAATACTTAAGAGCAGAGTGATCAGTGTAGACTATTACTTTTGACCCAACCAAATAAGACCTGAACTTATCAAAAGCAAAAACTACAGCCAATAATTCCTTCTCTGTTGTTGCATAATTTTTTTGAGCATCATTTAATACACGACTTGCATAATAAATCACATGCATCACACATTATTCAAATGGTAAGGACCAATCAGGAGGAGAAATTATTGGTGCAGTAACAAGTTTGGTTTTGAGAGTTTCAAAGGCATGCATGCATTCACTGTCAAAATTAAATTGTGAGTCTTTCATTAAAAGACTACTCAATGGTTTTGCAATTTTTTAAAGTCTTTTATGAACCTCCTATAGAACCCAGCATGACCAAGAAACTTCTCATTGCTTTAACATTTATCGGTGGAGGCAATTTTTCAATTACTTCCACTTTGGCTTTGTCAACTTCAATACCTTTGGAAGAAACTCGGTGTCCAAGAACAATACCTTCTGTTACCATAAAATGACATTTTTCCCAATTGAAAACAAGGTTTGTTTCTTGACACCTCATTAAAACCAAAGATAGATGGTTGAGACAGGACTCAAATGAATTACCAAACACAGAGAAATCATCCATAAATACCTCAATGAATTTTTCTACCATATCAGAGAATATAGAAAGCATGCACCTTTGAAAAGTGGCGGGTGCATTGCACAACCCGAAAGGCATTCTTCGATAGGCAAAAACTCCATAAGGGCAGGTGAAAGCTGTCTTCTCTTGATCTACCGGATCTACTGCAATTTGATTGTAGCCTGAATAACCATCCAAGAAGCAGTAATATGGATGACCCGCCAACCTCTCCAACATTTGATCAATGAATGGAAGTGGGAAATGATCTTTTCTGGTGGCCACATTTAATCTTCTGTAGTCAATGCACATCCTCCACCCAGTCACTGTCCTTGTAGGAATTAACTCATTGTTTTCATTCTTCACCACCGTAATGCCACCTTTCTTGGGTACCACTTGAACTGGACTCACCCAAGGACTGTCAGAAATGGGATAAATAATCCCAGCATCCCATAACTTCAGAACTTCTTTCAGCACCACTTCCTTCATGATAGGGTTGAGTCTTCGCTGAGGTTGCACTACTGGTTTTGAATCTTCTTCCATGAGGATTTTGTGCATGCACATGGTTGGACTAATCCCCTTGAGATCACTAAGCTTCCATCCAATTGCTCCTTTATGCTTCTTCAACACTTCCAGTAATTCTCCTTCCTCTTTTTCATTTAGTGAAGCATTGATGATCACAGGATGGAACTCGTCATTTCCTAAGAAAGCATATTTGAGAGAGGGAGGTAATGGTTTCAATTCAGGCCTTGTAATTTCTTGCTTCTCACCTTTTTTCTTCAATAACAGCTCCTCTGTTTCTTGTAAAGTCAGGGAAGAATTTGACATATTGAGCTCTTCCTGTTCTTTTTCATCATTCCCTTCCACCAAAGCCACTGTTTCTATAATATTATCTCCCCAAGTTAATGCAAACACTTCCTCTATCAAAGGATCTATTGTGTCTATCCTCATGCAATTTTCTTGATCCACCGGAAATTTCATAGAGTTAAAAAACATTAAAAACTACCTTTTCATCATGCACCCTTAATGTTAACTCACCTTTTTGCACATCAATTAAGGCTCTTCCAGTGGCTAAGAATGGTCTCCCAAGAATAATAGGAGTGTCTTCATCTTCCTCCATGTCAAGCACCACAAAGTCTGCTGGGAAAATAAACTTATCGACTTTGACAAGTGCATTCTCTACAACACCAAATGGAAACTTGATTGAACGATCAGCAAGTTGCAGAGAGATAGAAGTTGGCTTCACTTATTCTATGTTCAACTTCTTCATAATGGACAAGGGCATGAGGTTGATGCTTGCCCCCAAATCACATAAAGCTTTTCCAATGGTCAAACTTCCAATGGTGCAGGGAAACATAAAACTTCCCAGGATCCTTTAACTTTTGAGGCATCTTATTTTGAATGACAGCACTACATTCCTCCGTGAGCATCACTGTTTCATCTTCCTTGAGTGTTCTCTTCCTTGACAACAAATCTTTCATGAACTTGGCATATAAAGGCATTTGCTCCAGTGCCTCAGCAAATGGAATGTTTATTTGCAACTTCTTAAATATGTCCAAGAACTTTGAGAATTGCTTTTCCTGATTTTGCTTTTGAAGTCTTTGAGGATATGGCAACCTTGGCTTGTATGGAGCAACTTGAACTTCTTCTTTCTTTTCTTCCTGCATGGGTACTTCTTCTTCTTTTTCTTCAATGTTGGGAAGCTCTTTCTCTTCTTGTTCACCCCTCACCTCCACTTTCTCTTTCTTTTCTTCTTTTTGTTCTTTAAGTATTTTTCCACTCCTTAGGTGAATGGCCTTACAATGCTCCTTAGGATTTGGTTCCGTGTTGCTTGGAAAAATCCCTGCGGGTCTCTCAGAGAGTTGTTTAGCTATTTGGCCCACTTGCACCTCCAAGTTCCTTATAGAGGCTTCTTGATTTTTGAAATTAGCCCTTGTCTCCTGCATGAAACTTGAGGTTTGTTGCACAAAAGTAGAAGTAGATTGAGTGAGTTTCTCCATAGCAATCTCCAAAGAAGTTGGTTTAGGAGGACCTTGTGGAGGAATGAATGGGGGTTGTTGATTTGGAGCATGGAATTGCTTCTGCCCTTGATTTCCCCATCCAAAATTTGGATGATTCCTCCATCCCGGATTATATGTTTTGGAGTAGGGATCATTTTGTTGCCTTGGAGGGTTCCCCATGTAGTTTACTTGCTCCTGTGGAGTTTCCTTGAACAAGTCACAATCTTCATTCTTATGAGACCCACCACAAAGTTCACAGGAAGAAAGTGGAGGTCCTACTGCAGCAACTTGCATTTGTCCCATTTGCTTTGTAAGTGTTGCTAGTTGTTGAGACATCATCTTGTTTTGTGCCAAGAGAGTATCCAATGTGTCTAGCTCCATCATACCTTTCCTTAATGGAGTTCGATCACTTGGACATAGGAAATTATTCTCGGCCATTGTCTCAATCAACTCTAAAGCTTCCTCGGGTGTCTTTCTATGAAGAGATCCTCCAGCACTTGCATTGATCATAGCTCTCGAGCTTTGAGAAACTCCATCATAAAAGGTCTGAATTTGTAACCAGTCAGGTATTGCATGGTGTGGACATTTCGGAGCATCTCCTTGTACCTTTCCCATGCTTCATAGAGTGATTCTCCTTCCTTTTGAGCAAATGAGTTGATGTCATTCCTCAACTTTGCTAGCTTCTGTGGAGGAAAATACTTAGCTAGAAATTTGCTAACTAAGTCATCCCAGGTGCTGATGCTTTCCAGTGGCTGTGATTGCAACCATAATTTAGCTCTGTCCCTAAGAGAAAAAGGGAAGAGTCTCAACTTGATTGCATCTGAACTCACACCATTGCTTTTGATCGTATCACATAACTGGAGGAAGGTAGCTAAGTGAACGTTAGGATCATCCAGAGCTCCTCCACTGAATTGTTCTTGTTGCACCAATTGAATGAGTGAAGGCTTGAGCTCAAAGTTGTTTGCTTGCACTGGTGGTGGGACAATACTATTTCCACACCCATTAGTGGTAGGTGTGGCATAGTCTCCCAAAGTCCTTCTTGGCCCATCTCCTTCTTCTGCCATTGCTGCCCTTTTCTTCTCTTGTCTCAACTTCCTCAAAGTCCTTTCAATTTCAGGATCAAAGTATAGCCCTGTTTGTTCTATTTTTGCATGCAGAAACAAACACCAAACTGAATAAAAGTGAGGTCTAGCACTTCCCAACGTCACAGTGAAGGGAGTACTAGAGTAAAATTAAAAACAATATCTAATTTAGAAATCACACGATTACTCTAATTGTCAGTTTCAATTAATCCCCGGCAACGGCGCCAAAAACTTGATAGGGCTTCGGCAAGTGCA
This sequence comes from Aeschynomene evenia, assembly GCA_013621005.1. NCBI lineage: Eukaryota > Viridiplantae > Streptophyta > Magnoliopsida > Fabales > Fabaceae > Aeschynomene > Aeschynomene evenia. The sequence continues at coordinate 76,631 of RYYW01000270.1, read as the reverse complement.
CCGAATCGTACAAGTAATAAAGTCCACGGTGAGTGGGTATCGTTCCCACGAGGATTAAAGAACTGAGCAAAAATTTCGTGATGTGAGTTTCTAATTAGAAGAATCGAATTACGAGTGATGAATGGATTGAAATCATAAATTCAAAAGAGTATTAAAAGTAAAAGACAGTAAACTATTTATGAAAAATCAAAGGATGCGAGGTTAGGGAATCGGGTTCACGTATCTTCTGAAATAATTAAAACAATTGCTCGCCTTCAAATTCTAAAACTTTAATTCAATGAACGAATCTTAAATTGTCAATTCCAATTCCTTGGTAATTTAACACTTTTTCTACAAACAATCAGTCAATCCCTTGATCAAATCGTTTCACAGAAAAGAAAATATGTTTGATTCAAAGTTCATAAAAATCTTGACTCTATTCCTAGATATCAATCTTTCCGGCAATTTCGCTTGAGCTAATTCACACACTTATTTTCCCAAATAAACGTATGAATCCTAGATAAGTTGAAAAGCGATTTCCCAATCTTCAGAACAACACAATACAAATAAGGTAGTTACCTGAATCGAAGAAGTAGAATTCAAAGGTTTGCAATCATCGGATTAAGTCATAGTGATACGATTCCCCTATCCCTAACAAGGAATTAGTTGCTCATAATCAAAGTAAACAAAACAAAGAAATTGATAGAAAACAGGTTAAAGAACGAATAACTCATTATATTGAAAAAAAATAGCAGAAAAACAGAGTAAACGAGCTGCTGCTCAAATAAGGATTCACGATACTTGAAAAAAATGAGATCAAAGATAATAGATAACCTAAAAGCCCCCTATTCTAGTCCTATATATAATCAGATAGACCTAGAAATTAAATTGAATATAGAGGGATTTCGTTTAAAAATAACTAATAGAGTGTAATATCCAAACAGATTTAATCCTGAATTATACATGCTCTGTTTCCATTTTTATCCGGACGCAAGGCATAGAGTGGACGCGAGGCGCTGCATGGATGGCTTCTTCAGGGCGCAAGGCGCCAGGCCAGGAAGGCAAATCGGGCGCAACGCGTGCGAGATGCGCAAGGCGCCAGCCAGTGGAGGCTCACGGGCGCAACGCGCTAGCAGGCGCAACGCGCCAGCAGGTGGAGAGTTCACGGGCGCAACGCGCTGGCAGGGCGCAAGGCGCCAGCCGGTAGATATCTCACGGGCGCAACGCGCGCGCAGGGCGCATGGTGCCAGGTTTCCGCACAACTTCCGAATTGTTTCTGACTTTGAGGCGCAGTGCGTGCATCAGGCGCAAGGCGTCAGCATTGGTACTTCGAACGTGCTTCTCTGGTTGCTATTACTTCATGAATTATCTGCCCATTTCCTAAAATCAACACCAAATAATACCCAAAACATAATATAACCAGGAAAAATCCATTCTATTCTAAAACACTCAATTCACCCAAAAAACATACTAAAAACATACTGAGTTTACTTTAAACTAACAAATTTATTAGAATTCAAATCACAAAATTAGATAAAAATGCCAAGGCATCACAGAACTAGGAAAAGAAAGTTGGAATCCTAATGGAAGAAATAAACTCCAACTGAAAGCCTAGGGTTTGAAAAGAAAATAGTAAGAAGATAAAAGAAATTGAAAGTGGGAAGAGGAAATAGTAGTGATGAAGAGATCCCCTTTCTTATGCATTAGCACTGCTTTATATAGAGTGAGCAGCCTCCAAACCCTAGCTAATTGGGCTACCAGCTCGGCCTTGCAGATAGGTCCCTGCTGTAACAGAATTACGGCGCGGCGCTGGGGCGCTGATAGCTCGCTAGGGCGCTGGTGCTGTGCACGTGATGAATTCTGATAGGGTTCGGATGTTGGGGCGCTCGATGCCAGCCTGCATTCCACTACTCCGCTTCTTACTCAGTTCCTGATGTCTGCTGCTCCAATAATTCCTATGACCTGCACCAAAAATATAAAGTACCCAACATCAAGTTCAAGGGTCATCCTTGAATTGCAAAAACTGTAAGCTCCAGAACCCTTCTGAGAGAAATTAATATATTTCTCTTAGACAGATAGAAGGTTTTAATGATAACAAAGTAAGCCATAAGAATAAAAGGTGAAAGTGCAGTTCCATGAGTAAGATCAAGACAAGCAACGAGTAACCTTATGAATTACAAGAAGAAATAATGGCGTGAAAGACATCAGAAAGGATAGTCAAGAAACGCAAAAGGTGAAAGTGCAGTTCTGAGAGAAGAACACTGTCGCCTCAGAAAGGTCTCAGAAGACCTTGCGACTAGTGGTTCTCAGAAGGGTCTTCCCTCAGAAGGTTCGCCTCAGAAGTCCGTACATGTCTCAGAAAGTTGGACTCAGAAGCAACCAAGTGTCAAGACTCAATGGATGAAGCATTCATTCTCAGAAAGCTCAAAACAGCAAGCAAAGGAAGTGGGAACACGCGCACTGTACAAGTCAGAAAAGTTCCTCATTTCGCGCTGACTGTTGCAGGGAGCCGTTCTGAGCCAGACACAGCCACATCAGCAAAGTGAAAGCTTCTATTTTCGCGGCTCTTTGATGCCTATATATATGAGTTCAATTCCAGAGCATTGTGACGAAGTTCTTGCGCGAAAAACTCTTGATTAAACGTGCCAAAACTCTGCTGAATTGAAAATCATTTGCGAAAACTTAGAACTTTCTCAGAAAGACAATTTTGTGAAATTGTTCTTCTAACTTTGCAAAAATCTTCTAGTTTTGTATTGGTGTAAATTCTTACGTTTGTAAGTTAAATCTAGAAGTCTACCAAGGGCGAATTAAGTTTGTAACTTAATCTTAGTAGTTGGTTTTCGAAGCAAAAACAATTTTCGAAAAACGCTAAGTCCTTCGTTGTTTGAAGGCAATTTGAAGTCCTCGATTGTTTGAGGCAAGTTTTAAAGGTGTATTTGTGCACGAGAAGGGGGGGTTGAATCGTGCAGATTTAAAAATTGCTTCTAAAAGTTTTCTTAGAAAGTTGTTTACTCAGAAGGAGGAATTGAGTGTTTGCAGCGGAATGACCTTTCTGAGAAAGTTAAGCTTCTGAGAGCTTTTACCTTTCTGAGAAAGTTCCCTTCTGAGAATTTTTCTGAAAGTGTTTTAAGGTTCCTTTCTCTCAAACTCTTTCTTATTTTAACTTAATAGATTTTCACTGTTATGATTAAGTTAAAAAACGTGTTTGTTAGTTTCCTTAGAAAGTAAGAGTTGAAGGAAGAAAAGCCTAACACAACGAGATTTTTATACTGGTTTGGTTTTAACTAACCTACTCCAGTCCTCAACCTTCCGTTGAGAGTTCTTTAGATATTCTTCTTATAGTGCCTTCTCAGACAACACTGCCTTTACCACGTAAAGGGCTTTCACCACTTCACAATCCGAAGTGGATTTTCTTGCCTCCAACACTAGAGGACTTTCCTTGCCGTAACTTAATTAAGGACTTTACCTTGCCTCACAACAGAGGACTTTGATTGCCTTAAAACACTTAAGGACTTTTACTTGCCTCAAACAATCGAGGACTTAAAACTGCCTTCACACTCGAAGGACTTAGCGTTTTTCAAATAGAGTTTTTGTTTCGAAAATAACTACTAAGATTAAGATACAGACTTTGTATTCTCTTAGTAGACTTCTAGATTTAACTTACAAACTTAAGAATTTACACCAATACAAAGCTAGAAGATTTTTCGCAAAGTTACAAAAACAGTTTCGGAAAATTGTCTTTCTGAGAAAGTTCTAAATTTTCGCAAATAATGATTTTCAATTCAAAAGAGTTTTGGCACGATTAATCAAGGGTTTTTGCGCTTGAATTTCGTCACCATGCTCTAGAATTGAACTCATATATATAGGCATCAAAGAGCCGCAAAATTAGAAGCTTTCACTTTGCTGATGTGGCTGTCTCTGGCTCAGAACGGCTCCCTGCAACAGTCAGCGCGAAATGAGGAACTTTCTGACTTGCACAGTGCGCGTGTTCCCACTTCCTTTTGCTTGCTGTTTCGAGCTTTCTGAGAGTTGATGCTTCATCCATAGAGTCTTGACACTTGGTTGCTTCTGAGTCCAACTTTCTGATAGTTGTACGGACTTCTGAGGCGAACCTTCTGAGGGAAGACCCTTCTGAGAACCACCAATCGCAAGGTCTTCTGAGACCTTTCTGAGGCGACGGTATTCTTCTCTAAGAACTGCACTTTCACCTTTGCGCTTTCTGACTATCCTTTCTGATGTCTTTCACGCCATGATTTCTTCTTGTAATTCATAAGGTTACTCATTGCTTGTCTTGATCTTTACTCATGGATTTGCAAAAAATTTAAGCTTTCTGAGACACTTAGCACACATGTTAGCAAAACCTTAAGTAAAATTTGTATACTTATGGCTTACTTTGTTATCATTAAAACCTTCTATCTCTCTAAGAGAAATATACCAATTTCTCTCAGAAGGGTTCTGGAGCTTACAATCTCCCCCTTTTTTATGATAACAAGTTAAGTCTTAAGATAATAATTTTGCTTAAGTTCTAAAGTGTTTCTGATTAAGTTCTCAACTTACTCATAATGCACTTTTGCTTTCTTAGAAACTAACTTAGCTTTCTGAGAGAAGGCTTTGTTATTTTCTTAGAATGCTTTGATAATCAACAGATAGATATACTATGTATGAGTACTGTTTTCAGATTATCAATTATAGCATGTATTTCTTGATGAGTGAAATATGATTTTTAGAAATACCAAGCTATTTGAGAGATGCCAAAACATGAATAATATTTCATTAAAAACTTGAATGGGGTTACAAACAAAATTTTTGGCTCCCCCTAAATTTGTTACTCGCCTAAATCCTAGGTACTCTAGGTACTCCCCCTAAATCCTAGGCCTAGTTGTTTATATAGCCAAAATATTATCTATTTTTCTTCTCCCCCTTTGTTACATCAAAAAGGGTGGCTAACATAAACATCATCATGGGCTAAGGGCTGCTATCTTCCTAGCAATAAAGCGGAGAAGTTTGCACATTTCCATTTGAACTCTGCTTGATCCGTTCCAGGTGGGCATTCTAGAGGTATGCCATCAGAAGAGGTGGGAGAAGGAGGAGGGCGAAAAACTTCAGCTTCAATAATAGCATCCATTGACTCCAATCTTTGTTTTTCAGAAATCCCTTCTTCTTCTTTCTCAGTTTCTTCTTCAGCTTTTTCCTTAATTTCTTCTTCAGCGGGGATTTTGAAGGCACACATTTCTGGTGAATTTATTTCTATCCTCTCCTCGTGAGAGCTAAATTCACTTAATTATCTGATACAGATGGAGTTGGACCGAACTGAGGAGAAGGAATCTTGATTAAGTTGAAATAACGCTCCAGAGATTCCTTTTGTAGTTCTTGGTCAGATTGAGTTTCTTGTACGTTTTTTTCAGTATCATACGATTCTGAGACATGAGAGGTGTCAGTATCTATTTCTGAGCAGGACTCAGTTCTAGCAGCATTTGCCATTTTTACACGCTCTGAAATGTGGGTTTTGTTGATCTCAGATGGTTGAATGGGTATGTTCCGATCATCCAAAGCTTTCTGAGTTTTTGGCTTATTATCCATTGTATCTTCGTGCTTCCATTTGTGCTGAAGAGTACTTGCATCCAATTTCCTTTTTCTTCCTACGAGTTGATCTGTTGATGCTTTCCCAGAGCATTCAGTTATGATGGTTATCATAGGCTCTTCCAAGAGACCTTCTGAGGTGTCTCAGAACCCATGCCCCTTTGTACGGAAGATGAGTGAGTCTCTTTCCTTTTCTTCTGTTTTCCATCAGAAGAGTTGGTTGCCTTACTCATGTTCTTATTCTCTCTGAAAGCATCCACTTGAGGATGGGTTTACGGTTTGAGTGAGAAAAAGGGAGGGACGAGGGAAGAGAGGTGAGGTGAGGTGAGGTGAGAAGAGAATTTTGACAGAGTTTGGGTGAGATTTTAAGAGCAAACATCAATTCTGGAACAAGGGTGTACGATTCTTATAGAGCAGGTAAGAACTAGCCGTTGCAGAATTTAATTCAAAAGTTACCGTTTGGTAACTACTCTCTCGAAAGGCACTCTTTTGAGAAAGGTGGTCCTTCTGAGAGTATTTCCTTTTGAGAGGTTATTCAGAAGACTACCTTTCTGAGAGGTAGGTCTTCTGAGACATGAATTTTCTCAGAATAGGTTTCCTGATATTTTGCTCGGAAGTCAGCTCTAATTTATCTGCCTTAGATTCTAAGCTTAGGACTAAGAGGAGTTTCTATGAAAACAATTTTCAAAACTTTAAATACTTAGAAACGTCTTAGATTAAGAAGTCCTTTCAGAACATTAAAACGATCCTCGGGTAAAGGCTTTGTGAATATATCTGAGATTTGATCCTCAGTATTCACAAATTTAATTTCCATATCGCCTTTTTGCACATGATCCCTAATAAAATGATGCTTTATATCAATGTGCTTGGATCGTGAATGCTGAATAGGATTCTTTGCTAAGTTAATTGCGCTAGTATTATCACAAAGAATGGGAATTTTCTCATACCTTAGCTGATAGTCACGCAATTGATTCCTTATCCAAAGCATCTGAGCGCAGCAGTTTGCTGCTGATACATATTCAGCTTCTGCTATTGATAGCGCAATAGTGTTCTGCTTTTTGCACGACCATGTAATTAAGCATTGTCCAAAGAAGCAGCAGCATCCACTTGTGCTCTTGCGATCAATTCTGTCTCCAGCATAATCAGCATCGCAGTATCCTACAACATTTGAGGAACAACCTTTCTCGTACCATAAACCTAGGTTAGTAGTTCCAATCAGATATCGCAGAATTCTCTTAACAGCAGTTAAGTGAGATTGCTTAGGCTTTGATTGAAATCTAGCACAGATGCCAACACTCAGTTGAATATCTGGTCTAGAAGCAGTGAGATAGAGAAGAGAGCCTATCATGCCACGATAGTTGCTTTCTGAGACTTTGTCACCATCTTCATCCAAGTCCATTACTTGAGAAGGATGCCTGGGAGTGCTCATAGGCTTGGCTTTATCCATTAGAAACTTCCTCAGAAGTTCTTTGGTATACTTCTCTTGATGTATAAAAGTCCCTTCTAACTCTTGCTTGATTTGCAATCCTAAGAAGAACTTATGTTCTCCCATCATGCTCATCTCGAATTCACTTTGCATTAGCTTAGAGAATTCTTTACATAGCCGCTCATTGGTTGCACCAAAAATTATGTCATCAACATAGATTTGGACAATTAAGAACCCAGAGTCTTCTGAGAGGGTAAATAGTGTAGTGTCAACTTTCCCTCTTGAGAATCCGTTTTTAAGCAAGAACGAGCTCAATCTATCATACCAAGCTCTTGGAGCTTGTTTTAGACCGTAGAGAGCCTTTGTAAGCTTAAATACATGTTATGGGAAAGAATCATTCACAAAACCCGGAGGTTGTTTTACATAAACTTCCTCAGAAAGGTATCTATTTAAGAAGGCGGACTTTACATCCATCTGATAGATTTTAAGCCTTTGTGTGCAGCAAAAGCTAGCAACATTCTAATAGCTTCCAGTCTTGCGACTGGAGCAAAGGTTTCGTCATAGTCTATCCCTTCTTGTTGGTTGTACCCTTGAGCAACCAATCTGGCCTTATTTCTCACGACTTGACCATTTTCATCAAGCTTGTTTCGAAACACCCATTTAGTCCCAATGACACTTTTGCCTTTGGGTTTCTGAGTAAGTTTCCAAACATGGTTTCTCTCGAATTGGTCTAGTTCTTCCTGTATGGCATTTATCCAGCTAGGATCATCCAACGCTTCTTCTATGGATTCTGGTTCAAGTTCAGAAACCATAGCAAGATTCGTGTAGTTCCTTCGGTTCTCACACTACGCTCGGGATCACCCAAGACTTCATTCTGAGAGACGTTTTTCAAGTCTCTTGAACCTTTATATCCTTTGGGAATAGGGTTCTGAGAAGGTGGCTCAGAAGGTTCTCGTTCTGAGTCTTCAGAAGCTTGACTTTCTGAGAATCTAAATTCCATTGATGTTTGAGGAATAGATTCATCAGGTTATGGAGCTTCAATGATGCTTTTAGATTTTTCTTTAGATGGAGAAGATTTTTCCATAGGTTGGAAATCACTCTCATCATCTATAAGAATTTTCTTTTTGGCTTTCTCAGAAGAGATGTTAAGTTGCTCAAATTCATCTTCTAAGTCAGCAACCTTCTGAGGCAAATCCTTACTAAGTTCTTTGAACTTAATATGGATTGTCTCTTCAACACATTTGCTCCTCTTGTTATAGACTCTATAGGCTTTAGAGACAGAGGAATATCCTAGGAATACTCCATCATCGGATTTTGGATCAAACTTAGCTAGTTTGTCCTTTGTGTTGAGTATAAAGCAAGAAGAACAAAAAACATGAAAATACGATATGTTGGGTATTTTGTTCTTCCAAAGCTCGTAAGGTGTTTTCTTCAGAATTGGTCTCAGAAAGACTCGATTCTGGATATAGCATGAGGTGTTTACAGCCTCAGCCCAAAAACCTTTTGAAAGACCACTTTCTAAGAGCATTGTTCTTGCCATCTATTGAAGGCTTCGATTCTTTGTCTCAGCCACTCCATTTTGTTGAGGAGTTCTGGGAGAAGAGAATTCATGAGCAATGCCCAGATTTTCACAAAACTTTTCAAAAGCGTGATTCTCAAATTCACCTCCATGATCAGATCGTATGGTGTGAATGTGAGAGTCTTTTTCATTTGAAACTCTTTTCGCAAAAGCTTTGAATTTTTCAAATGTTTCTTCCTTAGAAGCTAGAAAGAATACCCAAGTGAATCTAGAATAATCATCCACTATGACAAGACCATAGCGTTTTCCAGAAAGGGAAGCCGTTCTAGTTGGTCCAAAGAGATCCATGTGAAGGAGCTCAAGTGGTTTATGAGTAGAGATTCCATTTTTGCTTGGAAATAAGGCTTTGGTTTGTTTTCCCTTTTTCACATAAGTCGCAAGTTGCATCCTACTGATACTTGATGTTGGGAAGTCCCTTTACGAGTCCTTTCTGAGAGAGCTCAGAAAGAAGCTTCATATGGGCGTGACCAAGTTTTTTATGCCAAAGCTACTTGTATTCTTGGACAGAGACAAGAAACGTCACATTTTGACCCATTAGATCATCTAGATGGATAACATAGATGTTACCAACTCGTTTTCCTTCTAGAACGATCTTGCCGTTAGTGAGATTAATCACAGGGCAATATTTGGCATGAAACTCAACCTTTAAGCCTTTGTCACAGAATTGACTAATGATTAATAGATTGTGTGTCAAGCCATCAACTAAAAGTACATCTGAGATTTTGTGAGAGGAATCCTTACCAACATCTCCTATGGCAGTGACTTTCCCTTTGGCACCATCACCGAATCGCACCGTTCCTCCTTTCTTGGGTTGAAGGTTTCTGAACCAGTGCTTGATTCCAGTCATGTGCCTCGAGCAGCCACTGTCTAATTACCACTGCTCATCTTGGTGGTGGAGCAGTGCTTGTTGATGCACCTGCAGACACAAATTTCACTGGTTTAGGTACCCATGCTTGGTTGGGTCCTTTCTTGTTAGCTTTCTTTGCCTTTTGTCTTCTTTTCTTAGAGGGATTGTGGTTCTGAGACTCATAAACCTTTTCTTTGCCCTTTTCAGAAGCCTTCGCTTTCTGAGAAGCCTTATCCTTTTGAGAAGGACTTGTCTTCTGAGAAAACTTAGCCTTCTGAGAGTTTTTAACTTTCTTAGCCCTTTTGGGCAGAGAGGTGTTTCCTTTACTAAGCATAGGGCAAGTCTCAGATCCATGTCCATCTTTGAAACATGAGATGCACATGCGATGTGATTTAGTTAAGGATGGATCAAGGTCGTTAGGTTCGAAAATCTCTTCATATCCGAGTCCTTTTTTATCTTTATAAGGTCTTTGACCTCCAACTAAAAGAGTCATCATTTTCCCACCATCGACCATCTTAACTAGATCATAAGTGAGAAGCTCATTTGTCTTTTGTAATTCTATTAAGGCTAATTCAGCCTTTTCAACAGTTACAGAAGACATTGTTTCTAAAGCTTGATAGAGATTGTGACTTTCAAGATATCTGTTTTTAAATTCATCTCTTTCAAGTTTTAGGTTCTCAACTTCTTGAATTAGTCTAGCATTTTCAGCTTCTAGATGTTTGTAATTTTTCTTTAAGCTGCTGAAACTATTAGCTAATTCATTTGAGTCTCTCAGAAGCTCTTCATAGAGTTCTGAGACCTCGCTATGTGAATATGAAAGAGGAGGGGAGTTAGGTACCTCTTCTGACTCAGATTCTGTTTCCAGAATGTAGTCAGTACCAGCCATGAAGCAGACGTTAGCTTCTTCATCGTTTGCTGGCTCAGAACCTTCTTCTTCCGAGTCACTCCATGTAGCAGCCATTGCCTTCTTTTTCTTTATGGGGATGAACTTCTTCTTCCCTTTGTTCTTAGGGCACTCCGTTCTGAAGTGACCCTTTTCTCCACAGCCATAGCATGTGGCTTCAGAAGGCTTTAGCTTTCCTTTCTTATGAGTAATCTCCTTGCCTTTGCTTGGCCTTCTCTTCCAAGCTTTCTTCATCTTTCTGACCAGAAGAGAGATGTCATCTTCTTCTGTTTCTAACTCTAATTCATCTTCTGACTCAGAGACTTCTTCTGCCTTGAGAGCTTTGGATGATCCTTTTGTTTGGCTTTTGAGAGCCAAACTCTTCTGAGGCTTAGATGAAGAGGATGGTCCTCCAAGCAATCCTTCTAGCTCAATCTCATGTGTTCTGCGAGAGCCAAATAGCACATCCAAACCAAGCTGATTTAGATCCTTGGCTTCTTGGATTGTTGTAACCTTTGGACGCCATTTTGAGGATAGACTTCTGAGAATTTTTCTGACCATCTCAGCGTTTGAGTAAGTCTTTCCCAAGACTTTGAGCTGGTTGATGATATGAAGAAACCGTATTGACATGCTGTCAATGGTTTCATCTTGCTGCATGCAGAAGGATTCGTACTTGTGTACGAGCATGGATATCTTTGTCTCCTTGACTTCGTCATTACCTTCATGCAACATGTGAAGCCTTTCCCATATCTCTTGTGCTGTATCACACGACACTATCTTGTCGTATTCTACTTTAGGTAGTGCACAGAGGAGAATGTACTTGGCCTTGAAGTTCAGCTGAATCTTCTCTTTCATTTCTTGAGTCCATTCATCCTTGGGAACTCGTCTGGTGTATGTTCTGGGCGCTGGAGGTGCTGCTCCAGGTTCAGCATCTGCTGCAACAACAGCTTGTTCTGTTATTGTTTGCAGAGGTTGATAGTCGCCGTTTTCAATCCTGTCCCATAGATCAGGACTGGTGTGCTTGATGAACAATGTCATCCTATCACGCCAATAGTCGAAGCTATCTCCAAGGAACATTGGAGGTCTGTTGATTGAAGCCCCATCGGATATGAACGCAACTGGTGAATCCATATTTCCTTCTTGGATCTCTTTCCTTGACACTCTTAAGTGCTCAACCCCTTAAGGACCGAGCTCTGATGCAACGAGATTTTTATACTGGTTCGGTTTTAACTAACCTACTCCAGTCCTCAACCTTCCGTTGAGAGTTCTTTAGATATTCTTCTTATAGTGCCTTCTCAGACAACACTGCCTTTACCACGTAAAGGACTTTCACCACTTCACAATCCGAAGTGGATTTTCTTGCCTCCAACACTAGAGGACTTTCCTTGCCTTAACTTAATTAAGGACTTTACCTTTCCTCACAATAGAGGACTTTGATTGCCTTAAAACACTTAAGGACTTTTACTTGCCTCAAACAATCGAGGACTTAAAACTGCCTTCACACTCGAAGGATTTAGCGTTTTTCGAATAGAGTTTTTGTTTCGAAAATAACTACTAAGATTAAGATACAGACTTTGTTTTCTCTTAGTAGACTTCTAGATTTAACTTACAAACGTAAGAATTTACACCAATACAAAGCTAGAAGCTTTTTCGCAAAGTTAGAAAAACAGTTTCGGAAAATTGTCTTTCTGAGAAAGTTCTAAATTTTCGCAAATAATGATTTTCAATTCAACAGAGTTTTGGCACGATTAATCAAGGGCTTTTGCAGTTGAATTTCGTCACCATGATCTGGAATTGAACTCATATATATAGGCATCAAAGAGCCGCGAAATTAGAAGCTTTCACTTTGCTGATGTGGCTGTCTCTGGCTCAGAACGGCTCCCTGCAACAGTCAGCGCAAAATGAGAAACTTTCTGACTTGCACAGTGCGCGTGTTCCCACTTCCTTTTGCTTGCTGTTTCGAGCTTTCTGAGAGTTGATGCTTCATCCATAGAGTCTTGACACTTGGTTGCTTCTGAGTCCAACTTTCTGAGAGTTGTACGGACTTCTGAGGCGAACCTTCTGAGGGAAGACCCTTCTGAGAACCACCAATCGCAAGGTCTGCTGAGACCTTTCTGAGGCGACGGTATTCTTCTCTAAGAACTGCACTTTCACCTTTGCGCTTTCTGACTATCCTTTCTGATGTCTTTCACGCCATGATTTCTTCTTGTAATTCATAAGGTTACTCATTGCTTGTCTTGATCTTTACTCATGGATTTGCAAAAAATTTAAGCTTTCTGAGACACTTAGCACACATGTTAGCAAAACCTTAAGTAAAACTTTTATACTTATGGCTTACTTTGTTATCATTAAAACCTTCTATCTCTCTAAGAGAAATATACCAATTTCTCTCAGAAGGGTTCTGGAGCTTACAAGTTTATGTCCTTAAGTGTTTAAGGCAAGCAAAGTCCTCAGTTGTGAGGCAAGGTAAAGTCCTTAGTTAAGTTAAGGCAAGGAAAGTCCTCTAGTGTTGGAGGCAAGGAAATCCACTTTGGATTGTGAAGTGGTGAAAGTCCTTTACGTGGTAAAGGCAGTGTTGTCTGAGAAGGCACGATAAGAAGAATATCTAAAGAACTCTCAACGGAAGGTTGAGGACTGGAGTAGGTTAGTTAGAACCGAACCAGTATAAAAATTTCTCTGTGTTAAGCTTTTCTTCCCTCAACTCTTACTTTATAAGAAAACCAACAAACACGTTTCAACTTAATTAGAATTGTGAAAACTTATTAAGTTGAAATCAGAAAGCGTTTAAGTGAAATCAACTTTAAAACACTTTCATAAATTTCTCAGAAAGGAACTTTCTCAGAAAGGTAAAGTTCTCAGAAGCTTAACCTTCTCAGAAAGTTTATTCCGTTGCAAACACTCAAATCACCTTTATGAGTAAACAGCTTTCTAAGAAAAGTTTTTAGAAGTAATTTTTAAACCTGCACGATTCAACCCCCCCCTTCTCGTGCACAAATACACCTTCAATTGGCATCAGAGTTCGGTCCTTAAGGGGTTGAGCACCTAACAGTGTCAAGGCAAAAGATCCAAGAAGGGACTATGGACTCACCAGCTGCGTTCATATCTGATGGGGCTTCAATCAACATACCTCCAATGTTTCTTGGAGATAGTTTCGACTATTGGCGTGATAGGATGACATTGTTCATTAAGCACACCAGTCTTGATCTATGGGACAAGATTGAGAACGGCGACTATCAACCTCTGCAAACAATAACAGAAAAAGTTGTTGTTGCAGCAGACGCTGAACCTGGAGCAGCACCTCCAGCGCCCAGAACCTACACCAGACGAGTTCCCAAGGATGAATGGACTCAAGAAATGAAAGAGAAGATTCAGCTGAATTTCAAGGCCAAATACATTCTCCTATGTGCACTACCCAAGGTAGAATACGACAAGATAGTGTCGTGTGATACAGCACAGGAGATATGGGAAAGGCTTCACATGCTGCATGAAGGTAATGACGAAGTCAAGGAAACGAAGATATCTATGCTCGTACACAAGTACGAATCCTTCTGCATGCAACAAGATGAAACCATTGACAATATGTCAATACGGTTTCTTCACATTATCAATCAGCTCAAAGTCTTGGGAAAGACTTACTCAAACGCTGAAATGGTAAGAAAAATTCTCAGAAGCCTCTCCTCAAAATGGCGTCCAAAAGTTACAGCAATCCAAGAAGCCAAGGATCTAAATCGGCTTGGTTTGGATGTACTATTCGGCTCACTCAAAACACATGAGATTGAGCTAGAAGGATTGCTTGGAGGACCATCCTCTTCATCTAAGCCTCAGAAGGGCCTGGCTCTTAAAAGCCAAATAAAAAGATCTTCCAAGGCTCTCAAGGCCGAAGAAGTTTCTGAGTCAGAAGATGAACCAGACTTAGAAACAGAAGAAGATGACATCTCTCTTCTGGTTAGAAAAATGAAGAAAGCTTGGAACAGAAGACCAAGCAAAGGCAAGGAGATTACTCCTAAGAAAGGAAAGCTAGAGCCCTCTGAAGCCACATGCTTTGGTTGTGGAGAAAAAGGTCACATCAGAACGGAGTGCCCTCAGAACAAAGGGAAGAAGAAGTTTATTCCCATAAAGAAAAAGAAGGCAATGACTGCTACTTGGAGTGACTCAGAAGAGGAAGATTCTGAGCCAGCAAACGAAGAGGAAGCTAACGTCTGCTTCAAGGCTGGTACTGACTATGTTCTGGAAACAGAATCTGAGTCAGAAGAGGTACCTAACTCCCCTCATCTTTCATACTCATATAATGAGATCTCAGAACTCTATGAAGAGCTTCTGAGAGACTCAAACGAATTAGCTAACAGTTTTAGCAACTTAAAGAAAAATTACAAACATTTAGAAGCTGAAAATGCTACACTAATTCAAGAAGTTAAGCATCTAAAACTTGAAAGAGATGATTTTAAAAACAGATATCTTGAAAGTCACAATCTCTATCAAGCTTTAGAAACAATGTCTTCTGTAACTGTCGAAAAGGCTGAACTAGCCTTAATAGAATTACAAAAGACTAATGAGCTTCTCACTTCTGATCTAGTTAAGATGGTCAATGGTGGGAAAATAATGACTCTTTTACTTGGAGGTCAAAGACCTTACAAAGATAAAAGAGGACTTGGATATGAAGAAGTTTTCGAACCCCATGATCTTGATCCATCCTTAACGAAATCACATCGCATGTGCATCTCATGTTTCAAAGATGGACATGGATCTGAGACATGCCCTATGCTTAGTAAAGGAAAAACTTCTTTGCCCAAAAGGGCTAAGAAGATTAAAAACTCTTAGAAGGCTAAGTCTTCTCAGAAGACAAGTCCTTCTCAGAAGGGTGAGTCTTCACAGAAAGCAAAAGCTTCTGAAAAGGGCAAAGAAAAGGTTTCTAAGTCTCAGAACAACAATCCTTCTAAGAAAATAAGACAAAAGGCAAAGAAAGCTAACAAGCAAGGACCCAACAAAGCATGGGTACCTAAATCAGTGAACTTTGTGTCTGCAGGTGCATCAACAAGCACTGCTCCACCAACAAGATGAGCAGTGGTACTTGGACAGTGGCTGGCTGGCTGCTCAAGGCACATGACTGAAAGCAAACACTGGTTCATAAACCTTAAGCCCAAGAAAGGAGGAACGGTGCGATTCGGTGATGGTGCCAAAGGGAAAGTCACTGCCATAGGAGATGTTGGTAAGGATTCTTCTCACCAAATCTCTGATGTGCTTTTAGTTGATGGTCTAACTCACAACCTATTAAGCATTAGTCAATTTTGTGACAAAGGCTTAAAGGTTGAATTTTATGCCAAATATTGCCATGTGAATAATCTCACTAACGGCAAGATCGTTCTGGAAGGAAAACGAGCTGGTAACATCTACGTTATCCATCTCGATGATCTAAAGGATCAAAATGTGAAGTGTCTTGTCTCTGTCCAAGAAGACAAGTGGCTTTGGCATAAGAAACTTGGTCACGCCCACATGAAGCTTCTTTCTGAGCTATCTCAGAAAGGACTTGTAAAGGGTCTTCCCAACATTAAGTATCAGAAGGATGCAACTTGCGACTTCTGTGAAAAGGGAAAACAAACCAAAGCCTCATTTCCAAGCAAAAGTGGAATCTCTACTCATAAACCACTTGAGCTCCTTCACATGGATCTCTTTGGACCAACTAGAACGACTTCCCTTTCTGGAAAACGCTATGGTCTTGTCATAGTGGATGATTATTCCAGATTTACTTGGCTATTCTTTCTAGCTTCTAAGGAAGAAACATTTGAAAAATTCAAAGCTTTTGCGAAAAGAGTTTCAAATGAAAAAAACTCTCACATTCACACCATACGATCCGATCATGGAGGTGAATTTGAGAATCACGCTTTTGAAAAGTGTTGTGAAAATCTGGGCATTGCTCACGAATTCTCTTCTCCTAGAACTCCTCAACAAAATGGAGTGGCTGAAAGAAAGAATCGAAGCCTTCAAGAGATGGCAAGAACAATGCTCTTAGAAAGTGGACTTTCAAAAGGTTTTTGGGCTGAGGCTGTAAACACCTCATGCTATATTCAGAATCGAGTCTTTCTGAGACCAATTCTGAAGAAAACACCTTATGAGCTATGGAAGAACAAAATACCCAACATATCCTATTTTCATGTTTTTGGTTCTTCGTGCTTCATACTCAACACAAAGGACAAACAAGCTAAGTTTGATCCTAAATCCGATGATGGAGTATTCCTAGGATATTCCTCTGTCTCTAAAGCCTATAGAGTCTATAACAAGAGGAGCAAATGTGTTGAAGAGACAATCCATATTAAGTTCAAGGAACTTAGTAAGGACTTACCTCAGAAGGTTGCTGACTTAGAAGATGAATTTGAGAAACTCAATATCTCTTATGAGAAAGCCAAAAAGAAAATTCTTATAGATGATGAGAGTGATTTCCAATCTATGGAAAAGCCTTCTCCATCTAAAGAGAAATCTAAAAGCATCATTGAAGTTCCAGAACCTGATGAATCTATTTCTCCCACATCAATGGAATTTAGATTCTCAGAAGATCAAGCTTCTGATGACTCAAAACGAGAACCTTCCGTGTCGACTTCTCAGAACCCTATTCCTAAAGGATATAAAGGTTCGAGAGACTTGAAAAATGTCTCTCAGAATGAAGTCCTGGGTGATCCCGAGCGTGGTGTAAGAACCAGAAGGAACTACACTAATCTTGCTATGGTTTCTGAACTTGAACCCAAATCCATAGAAGAAGCGTTGGATGATCCTAGCTGGATAAATGCCATGCAGGAAGAACTAGACCAATTCGAGAGAAACCAAGTTTGGAAACTTACCCAGAAACCCAAAGGCAAAAGTGTCATTGGGACTAAATGGGTATTTCGAAACAAACTTGATGAAAATGGTCAAGTTGTGAGAAATAAAGCCAGATTGGTTGCTCAAGGGTATAACCAACAAGAAGGAATAGATTATGATGAAACCTTTGCTCTAGTCGCAAGATTGGAAGCTATTAGAATGTTGCTAGCTTTTGCTGCACATAAAGGCTTCAAACTCTATCAAATGGATGTAAAATCTGCCTTCTTGAATGGATACCTTTCTGAGGAAGTTTATGTAAAACAACCTCCTGGTTATTTGAATAATACATTCCCAGAACACGTATTTAAGCTCATAAAAGCTCTGTATGGTCTAAAGCAAGCTCCTAGAGCTTGGTACGACAGATTGAGTTCCTTTTTGCTTAAAAACAGATTCTCAAGAGGGAAAGTTGACACTACTCTATTCACTCTCTCAGAAGACTCTGGCTTCTTGATTGTCCAAATTTATGTTGATGACATAATCTTTGGTGCAACCAATGAACGGCTATGCGAAGAATTCTCCAAGCTAATGCAAGGGGAATTCGAGATGAGCATGATGGGAGAACTTAAATTCTTCCTAGGATTCCAAATCAAGCAAGAGTCAAAAGGAACTTTTATACATCAAGAGAAGTATACCAAAGAACTTCTAAGGAAGTTCCTGATGGATAAAGCCAAGCCTATGAGCACTCCCATGCATCCTTCTCAAGTAATTCACTTGGATGAAGATGGTGAGAAAGTCTCAGAAAGCAACTATCGTGGCATGACTGGCTCTCTTCTCTATCTCACTGCTTCTAGACCAGATATTCAACTAAGTGTTGGCATCTGTGCTAGATTTCAATCAAAGCCTAAGCAATCTCACCTAACTGTTGTTAAAAGAATTCTGCGATATTTGATTGGAACTACTAATCTTGGTTTATGGTACGAGAAAGGTTGTTCCTCTGATGTTGTAGGATACTGTGATGCTGACTACGCTGGAGACATGATTGATCGAAAAAGCACAAGTGGATGCTGTTGTTTCTTTGGAAAGTGCTTAATTACGTGGTCATGCAAAAAGCATAACACCATTGCGCTATCAACAGCAGAGGCTGAGTATGGGTCAGCAGCAAATTGCTGCACTCATATGCTTTGGATAATGAACAAATTGCGTGATTATCAACTGAGGTATGAAAAAATCCCCATTCTTTGTGATAATACTAGTGCAATTAACCTAGCTAAGAATCCTATTCAGCATTCACGATCAAAGCACATTGATATAAATTATCATTTCATTCGGGATCATGTGCAAAAGGGCGATGTTGAAATCAAATTTGTGAATACTGAAGATCAAATCTCAGATATATTCACAAAGCCCTTACCAAAAGATCGTTTTAATGTCCTGAAAGGACTTCTTAATCTAAGACGTTTCTAAGCATTTGATTTCTGAAAAATATTTTCTTGAAACTCCCCTTAGCCCTAAGCTTAGAATCTGAGACAGATAAGTAGAGCTAAACTTCTGAGCAAACTGTCAAAGAAAACACGTTATGAGAAAATCATCTCTCAGAAGACTCACCTCTCATAAAGGAAGTCTTCTGATAAATCTCTAAGAAAGCCATACTCTCAGAAGGACCACTTACTCAGAAGTGTGCTTTCCAAGAGATTAGTTACCAACGGTAACTTTTTGAATTAAATTCTGCAACGGCTACTTCCTACCTGCTCTATAAAAATTACAAAGTATTGTTCTAAAATTGCTTTTTGCTCCTCAAAATTCACCCAAAACGCTGTCAAATTCTCTTCTCACCTCATCCCTCTTCTCTCATCTCTCTGTCTTCTCTAGCTTAAACCTCAATCTCATCCTCACATAACTACCTTCAGTGGAAATAAGAGAATGAGTAAGGAAACTCACTTGTCTGATGGTAAACAAAAGATGAAGAAAGGTACTCACTCATCTTCTGTAAAAAGAAGCATGGGTTATGAGATACCTCAGAAGGTCTCTCAGAAGGAACCAAAGGTGATTATCTTGGCTGAAGATTCTGAGGAAAAGTCGTCTGATCAAATCTCAAACCGAAAAAGGAAAACAGGAGCAAAAGCAGCCAAAAGGAAATGCAAGCAAGATCGAGGGAAAAACAAAGAAGCTACCACCGCTGAACTAAGCTCAGAAACAGCTACTGAGGCTACTCATGTCTCAGAAACATTTGTTACTGAGTGTTATTCAGAAGGGAGTCAGCCAAACCAAGACCCACACAAGGAGATTCAAGAGCATTACTTTAATTTGATCAAGATACCTCCTCTTCAGCTTGGTCCAACTCCCTCTGTATCAGATTCGATAAGTGAATTTACCCCTCATGACGGAAAAGAAGGAAGTAATTCACCTCTCTTGGGTAAATCCATGAAGAAAAAGATAATTGAAGCAATGCACCAACAAATGTCTACCTTCAAAATACCAGATGAAGATCAGAGATCAGAGACAATGGGTCAACCAACGAACACTGTGGAGCTAGTTCAAGATTCTGAGGACACTCAGAAGCAGCCCTACGCTGAAGAAAACGCTAAAGAAGAAGGAGAATCTCTTCCGGAATATCAAAAGTTAGATATCATAGATGCTGTACTTGAGGCTGAAGTCTCTCGTCCTCCTCCATCTTTTCCATCCTCTTCTAATCAGCCTTCTGAATCAATACATGAGATACCCTCCAGAATGCCCTCTAGGCGCTAATCAAGTTGAGGTTCAGAAGGAAATCTGCAAACTTCTCCGCTATATAGCAAGGAAGCCGTATAGCTCTAAGTCCGTGATGGCGTTTATGTTAGCCACCCTTTTTGATGTAAACAAAGGGGAGAAGAAAAATAGATAATATTTTTGGCTATATAAACAACTAGGGCCTAAGATTTAGGAGGAGTACCTAGGATTTAGTCGGGGAGTAGCAAAGTTAGGGGGAGCCAAAAATTTTGTTTTGTAAACCCCATTTGAACTTAATGAAAAATTATTCATGTTTTGGCATCTCTTGTTTTAATAGCTTGGTTATTTCTGAAATTCACATATTCAATCCTCAAGAAATACATGCTAAAAAATCTGATAATCTAAAACAGTACTCATATATTGCATATCTATCTGTTGATTATCAAAGCCTTCTATGAAAATAACAAAGCCTCCTCTCAGAAAGCTAAGTTAGTTTCTAAGAAAGCAAAACTGCATTCTGAGTAAGTTGTGAACTTAATCAGAAACATTTCAGAACTTAAGCAAAATTATTATTCTTAAGACTTAAGTTGTTATCATCAAAAAGGGGGAGGATTGTAAGCTCCAGAACCCTTCTGAGAGAAATTAATATATTTCTCTTAGAGAGATAGAAAGGGTTTAATGATAACAAAGTAAGCCATAAGAATAAAAGTTTTACTTTAAGGTTTTGCTAATATGTGTGCTAAGTGTCTCAGAAAGCTTAAACTGTTGCAAATTCCATGAGTAAGATCAAGAAAAGCAGAACGAGTAACCTTATGAATTACAAGAAGAAATAATGGCGTGAAAGACATCACAAAGGATAGTCAAGAAACGCAAAAGGTGAAAGTGTAGATTCTGAGAGAAAGAACACTGTCGCCTCAAGAAAAGGTCTCAGAAGACCTTTGACTAGTGGTTCTCAGAAGGGGTCTTCCGTCAGACGGTTCGCCTCAGAAGTCCGTACATGTCTCAGAAAGTTGGAACTCAGAAGCAACCAAGTGTCAAGACTCAATGGATGAAGCATTCATTCTCAGAAAGCTCAAAACAGCAAGCAAAGGAAGTGGGAACACGGGCACTGTACAAGTCAGAAAAGTTCCTCATTTCGCGCTGACTGTTGCAGGGAGCCGTTCTGAGCCAGACACAGCCACATCAGCAAAGTGAAAGCTTCTATTTTCGCGGCTCTTTGATGCATATATATATGAGTTCAATTCCAGAGCATTGTGACGAAGTTCTTGCGCGAAAAACTCTTGATTAAACGTGCCAAAACTCTGCCGAATTGAAAATCATTTGCGAAAACTAGAACTTTCTCAGAAAGACAAATTTTGCGAAATTGTTCTTCTAACTTTGCAAAAACCTTCTAGTTTTGTATTCGTGTAAATTCTTACGTTTGTAAGTTAAATCTAGAAGTCTACTAAGGGCGAATTAAGTTTATAACTTAATCTTAGTAGTTGGTTTTCGAAGCAAAAACAATTTTCGAAAAAACGCTAAGTCCTTCGTTGTTTGAAGGCAGTTTTAAGTCCTCGATTGTTTGAGGCAAGTTTAAGTCCTTAAGTGTTAAGGCAAGCAAAGTCCTCAGTTGTGAGGCAAAGTAAAGTCCTTAGTTAAGTTAAGGCAAGGAAAGTCCTCTAGTGTTGGAGGCAAGGAAATCCACTTTGGATTGTGAAGTGGTGAAAGTCCTTTACGTGGTAAAGGCAGTGTTGTCTGAGAAGGCACGATAAGAAGAATATCTAAAGAACTCTCAACGGAAGGTTGAGGACTGGAGTAGGTTAGTTAGAACCGAACCAGTATAAAATTTCTCTGTGTAAGCTTTTCTTCCTCAACTCTTACTTTAAGAAAACCAACAAACACGTTTTAACTTAATTAGAATTGTGAAAACTTATTAAGTTGAAATCAGAAAGCGTTTAAGTGAAATCAACTTTAAAAACATTCATAAACTTCTCAGAAAGAACTTTCTCAGAAAGGTAAATTTCTCAGAAGCTTAACCTTCTCAGAAAGTTTTTCAGCTGCAAACACTCAAATCACCTTTCTGAGTAAACAGCTTTCTAGAAAAGTTTTTATAAGTAATTTTTAAACCTGCACGATTCAACCCCCCCTTCTCGTGCACAAATACACCTTCAAAAACATCATAAAACTTGTTACTTTAGCCTTTATTTTCATTGAGTCCCAAATAAATCCAAATTGTATTAAATACAATAAAGGCTAAAATAGAGTAAAGAATTGCACACAATCATCCAAATTAAGGGCATAAAATATTGACAAATAATTTCACAGTAATTCTCAGGAGCCCGACAACCTTCATTTGCAAAATTCACATATTTTTCTTTGATTTTCCTGCATTTTTTCGATTTTTTTTTTGGATATATTCCTCATCTCAATTCCTTTGGCAATTGAAATGAGGTGGAAAAGAAAATAATAGAAGACCACTTATGTACAAAAGCTACCCTTACAATTATATTCCCATACTCTACAGCTTATTCCAATGCACAATTCAACCCAATTTTCCCACACTTAAGACCTTTGCCCAACAATCAAACCATGTCCTCCTAGTTTCTCAAAAGGGATTTTTCATTGTTTTTCGTTTCTTGGCTTGTATGAGCTTAGTAAAGAATAAAGGGATAAAGGCTCAAATTGGCTACAAAACAATGAGAATTGTGTATTGGTTGGCTATTTGGCTAAGTGGCTTTTAAATGTAAAAACAATGTTATGCCTCAATCACACGCAACATGTATAAAACGCAAACAAGAATCAAGCAAATTCAGGAATAACAAATACAAGTGTGTGTGTGCTCACAGAAAGAAAGTGATCAATTGATGTATTTAATCACAATAAGACTCAAATCTCACAGGCAATCCAAACAACCAATTAGAGATAACACAAACAATTCAAACTCATATGGGATAACATGCCAACAATTTCTGAATTAAAATCAAAGGGGTAAAGCAATTTCAGACCCAATCATCCACCTAAAAACACATAAAAAAAAAGAAAAAAACGAAAAGAAAAGAGTTAGGCATGCAAATATTTACAAAAGCCAATTTTTCTACACCCTCCCCACACTTGAATGAGACACTATTCCAGTGTTAACAATTTAAAGAACAGAGAAAAGGGTATAGAGGGAACCTACGGAGGACTCAATCGATCAGGGCTGTTGGGGCGAGGTACGCACGCTAGGGCGCTGAGGTCGTGTCTTCGCGTGCGCCAGAGCGTGATATGGGTGCTAGAGCGCGGGTCTGCTACAATTTTCATGACAGCTGCTGTGCTGCGAATGGCTTGCCAATTGGCTAACTAATTAACTGAAAAGAAATGTTAATAAATGAGAAAACAAAAAAGAAGAAACTATGTAAGTGCAGAAATTAAAATTCTGGTGGGTTGTCTCCCCAAGCACTTTGCTTTAACGTCCCTAAGTTGGACGGTTGACTGCTCATGTGGAGTTGGGATCCTCAAGATGGATGATATCCATCTCGTTCTCCTCTGCGTGCTGCTAATTTCTCTTGAAGATCTTCAATCTGTGTCCATTGACCTTGAACCTTGAGTTGGTTTTTGGACAGCAGATTTCCACTGCTCCATGTGGAAACACCTTAGATACAATTAAGGGCCCATCCCATATGGATCTGAGTTTCCCAGCCTTGAGTTGTAGAGCAACACCTCTTCTCCGTCCTTGAACTCCTTCCTGGAAATGTTACTGTCGTGGAATGCCTTTGACTTTTCCTTATATAATCGTGAACTCTCATAGGCCTCTAGGCGTAACTCTTCCAATTCTTGTAATTGAAGCTTCATGTGTTCTCCTGCTAAGGTTATATCCATGTTGCATTGCTTGATTGCCCAATAGGCTCTGTGTTCTAGTTCCACTAGCAAGTGACACGCCTTTCCAAACACAAGTGTGAAAGGGCTCATGCCTATTGGGGTCTTGAAAGCTGTTTTGTATGCTCATAGTTCATAGTGCATCATCTAACCTTAGACTCCAATCTTTCCTGTTGGGGTTCACTACCTTCTCCAAGACTCTTTTGATCTCACGATTGGAGACTTCCGCTTGCCCGTTAGTTTGGGGGTGGTAGGCTGTAGAAATCCTATGAACAACCCCGTACTTGCGGAGTAGGGCATCCATGCTCTTATTGCAGAAGTGAGTTCCTCTGTCATTAATGATGGCCCTTGGTGTTTGACAGAGCACCGGAGCGTCGTTATTTCCCCGGTACTCTGGAGCAATTTAGAAAGGGTTTGGAAAAAAAGGTTTTGTTGCTGAATTAATCTCAATACAAGCTTGGTAGCAAGTAGTAAGACTGACTCAGGTCGTCTCTCAAGGAATCAGTGTGGCAATTGTTGACGTAAACTTAGCAATAAGTAAAAAAGGGGGGTTTTGGTTTGTTGTGCAAGGAAATTAAATTGGCAAAAGTAAAGGCGATTAAAATAAAGAATTTAAGTGCGAGTGCAAAATAAGTAAATTGGCATGAACTAAAAGTGACTCGAATGTAAAAGAACAGGATTAAAAACTTGAATTGAAAAGAGCTCAGAAAGTAAAGAAATTGCTGAATAAAAACTTTATATTAAAGAAACGAGGGAGAGATTCAAGGTGAACTCTCCCTAAGAACAAGGTTTGAATGTAAAAGCAACAACTGAAAATAAGGAAAAGTAAAGACAATGAATTAAAATGGATGTTCAGAACAGTAAGCAAAAGATGGAATTAAAAAGTGCCCAAAACGAAGACGGTGAACGAAGAACTGAGAGCTCTGGAAAAGTAAATCCTAAAAAGTAACAGAATGCCAGCACCAGAGTGCATACAAGAGTCAGAGGACTGAAGACAAGATCTCTAGAACTGAGCACAAAGGGACTATTTATAAAAATCCCAACTGCTGCTGTCTTGGGCTGCTGCTGCGCTAGGTCTTTTCGCGCACGACTGTTGGGGCGGTCGCACCACCGCCTGGGCGGTAAGGCAAAATTCGGCGCACCCAGTTATGCGCGCATGACTGCCTGGGCGGTGTGCTCTCTGCCTGGGCGGTTGGTGCGTTACTGTGAGCAGTGAGTCAACTTTCCTTGGTTTCCAGACGCAATTTCCAACATATCTTATGATTACCTGTTCCTGAGAAGCCACAATACTAAAAAAAACACATCAAATGCACCAGTGGCAACAATTAGAGTAATTAATACGCAAATGGTACTAATACTCGAAACGGTAATGCAACTCAAATATTGCGTAAGAACCCAATTTAAGCATGATTGAGAGCATACAATTACTCAAGTTATGAGGAGAAATAAGCATGAAAAATACGGTTTATCAAACCTCCCCACACTTGAACAATTGCATGTCCTCATGCAACACAGAACCAAGCAATAGATATAGGGTTCCAGCACAGCAGACAACCAAGATACAAAGAGGGAAACAAAGCTAGAGTTTACAGACATGGTTAGCAACAGACAATGGCAGTAGTGAACTAGTAAGATAATACAAGTTTCCAATTAATATCCACAGACATGTTGGTAATTTCATCAAAAACAAGTAATGAGCAGGAGAATCAGGTACGAATGCATGATTAGAGAGATGCTAAGCCTCACAAGGAATAATTCACTCAATGACACTCAGGTGTATAGGCTAGTCCCTAGAACACACAACACTAACACTCTTCCTCAGACTTGCCAAAGATGAAAATAGTCTCTCAATTCAAACTCGATGCATTAAGAAACATGGCACAGGGTTGTAATGGGGCCAAGGTACAGGTAGGGAAATATGGGAGTGTGGACTAAAGTGGAAATTATGATCTCATGGTTCGCCTAGTCTAGAAAATAATATATTACATAAGCACAAAGACTGAGAACCAAACTTTTATACCACAAAACCCATTCTTAGCATTGGTGGCTCCAACTATATACAAGGAGCTATAAAAACAACCTTATTTATTTATATTTTTATTATTTATTTTTTTTTTTTTTTTTTGTATATATATTATAAGATAATAAAACTTTTATTTTTCTTCCTACCAAATACCGCACACAACCTTTCACCCCACCAATTACCCAATTTCTTCCTTTATAGGCATGTAAGAACCCCAATATCCCAATCAAGCATCATACCCCAAATAGTATACAAAACAAACCATGTTCACTTAATCTCCAGGGTAATCATTGTTTTTCACTTTTTGGCTTGTAATGTGGCTAATATGAACAAAGGGGAGAAGGCTCAAATTGGCTAAACAAGGGTAATTACAAGGGTAGGTCTATATGGCAGTGGGCTGAACAAAAAAATGCATGAGTCTATCATTTACATCAAGTACAGA
>RYYW01000270.1:0-47152 GCA_013621005.1 Aeschynomene evenia | reverse complement strand
AGGAAAGAAAGTGGTACCCCTCCCCACACTTTGGGTTTGTCACTGTCCTCAGTGGCATTGTCAGGCTCCATGGAGAGTGGTACGCACACCCTGAGTTCTCAGATCCAACCAACTCAGGTGTGCCCCTTCGACCTGCTGCTGCAGGCTACTCATCCTCATCATCATCGTCAAAGCGATGCTGCGGGTCAATCATCAGAGCCCGCATTTGCCGTATGGTCTCCCTCTGGGATGCTCGTAACTGCCCTGTGAGCTCGCCTTGCATCCGCTCAAACCTGGTATCCATGTGGGTCATCAGAGTAGTGCACATAACATCAAATGAAGAAGGGCCAGGGCCATCAGCACGTGGGTCAGCAATATCAGGGACCTCACGGGCAGCTGCGGCGGCGGCTGCGCGCTTCCTGGCTCTCCGCTCTGTAGTATCTCGCTGAATCAAACCAGTGACGCCCACTTTGGGATGTCTCCCTGCCAATCATCAGTATCTTCTCCTGGCACCCTGCCCGCTCAGCCATAGTGGAGATCAAGCAGGGTAGGGGAGGCTGCGGAAGCGAGCACCGTCATGGACCTTACTCATGGCAGTGTATATAATTTTTGGCACATTTATCCATGAGTTCCCCAAAATCAGATAGACAAGAATGGCATCATCAATAGTGATATCTGAATGGGAGTTAGGCCGTATGTGACTGAAAACGGCCCGGGTCCACGCTCTGGTCTCTAGAGTGATGTGTTTTGAGGGGAGATGGGTTGGCAGACCATTTGCATTTCTGTGCCAGTCCCCCCCTCAACACAAAGTCTGCTCTTACCCTCTCCAAGAGATCTGCAGTGGGTTGGCGGCGGAGCTGAGTGAACTCATCATCATCCTGCCACGTTCTGCGAGTGGGCAGAGGAATGCACAAGATCTCCGCTATGGCTTCTGGGGACACCGGGACCTGTTCACCGCGGAGGTGGACGTGAGTTGCTCCTATGGTGTGGTAGTTCGCATAGAACCCTCACCAGAGTCCAGTTGGCTTCCTTTGGCTCAGCGAGCAGGAAGTTCCACCGACGCGTCTGAATTTCTGCCACCACAGCTCTAATAGACTCATTTGAGCCCCGTAGCAGAGGTGGTGCTCATGGAGGATGGAACGCTTTTGGAAATCTTTCATAGTAGCGCTCCTCAGCCACCAAACAGTCAAAGAAATAACTGTCAGAGGCTTCCACCTCGCGGAAATCTCGGGAGGACTCCCCTTGAGTTTGTTGTGACCGGCGGGATCTTTTGGGTGCCATTGATCTGCAAAAAAAAAATACGACAAACACAGATACACAGGACAAGAAAAGGTTAGGCGTCAGTAGCAACAGCTTAAAATAACTCAGAATGCGGACGATGCAATGCAGTCGCGGCACGACCGCCTGGCGGTCGTCACAACCGCCTGGCGGTGCGAGGCGACCAGAACAGTGCGCCGCGACCAAAAAACTGTTGTCCGCCATTTTTGTTCCATTTGAGCTTTTCAAAACACCAAGAAACATGACATAACCGGTCCAGAAAGGGATAAACACCAACAATCCACAACTAATCTCAATATTTAACTCAAATCTAAACAAAAAGGAGAGAAAAACGGGAATTAGTGACAAAACTACACACAAGCTTACTTGAGAGGTGCAAAAATGGGAGGTGAGGGGTTTTGGAACGCGGCGGACAGCGGCGAACGGCGGCGGCGGGTGGCAGCGAACGGCGGCGGCACTTCTCTTAGCTCTGCTAGGGTTTTTAGTAAGAGGGGGAGAGTGATGGAGTGCTCCCAAATGCCGCTCGGCCCCCGCTTTAAGTTTCAGAGCGGTCGAACCGCTGGGCGGTCGAGGGACCTCTGGGGCGCTAAGTGCGAAACGCAGCATTTTGGCTGCCGCGACCGCTGGGGCGGTTAAGGACCGCCTAGGCGGTCTGCCTGCGCTGACCGATTGCAGTTTTCTCCCTCACCACCATACTTGCTTTCTTGTACTCACAAATATGCTTTTTAGTTCACAGTGAAGCTTGTATGCAAAATAAAAATAAGAAAAATAAGAATAGAAAAATAAAAATAAAGATAAAACAATCGAAACAAACAAAACAAAGAAATATCAGTGGGTTGTCTCCACCAAGCACTTTGATTTAACGTCCCTAAGTTGGACGTGTGGCCACTAATTGGGTGGCTTCACTCCCTCAAAAAGGAGGACTTCAGTCTGATTTATTTCTCTGTTGGGGCCTTGATGGAACACTTTCAGTCGGTGTCCATTGACCATGGAGGTGAAGTTGGTCTTTTTGCATTGTATCTCAATCATCCCAAAAGGGTAGACCTTCTTCACCACATAGTGTCCTTCCCACCTTGATTTCAGCTTTCCGCCATGAGTTGGAGTCTGGAGTTGTAAAGGAGCACTTCCTGACCCTCATGAAATTCTTTCTCAGAATGAGTTGGTCATGGAAGGCCTTAGGTTTCTCTTTGTAGATCTTTGAGCTCTCATAGGCATCCCGCCTGAGTTCATCAAGTTCCTGCAGCTGTAATTTCCTCTTTTTACCGGCATTGCCTAGGTCCATGTTACATTGCTTAACCGTCCAGTATGCACGGTATTCAATTTCCACCGGCAAATGACATGATTTCCAAATACCAACCGAAAGGGGCTCATCCCAATCGGGGTTTTATAAGCAGTGCGGTAAGCCCACAGAGCATCAGATAACTTAGCACTCCAATCTTTTCTTGAGGGTCCAACCATTTTTTCTAAATCTTTTTAATCTCTCGATTGGACACCTCAGCCTGCCCGTTAGTTTGAGGATGATAAGGTGTTGCCACCTTATGAACAACCCATACCTGCGGAGCAAGGCATCAAAAGTTTTGTTACAGAAATGAGTGCCTTGGTAATTGATGATGGCCTTAGGAATGCCAAATCTAGAGATTATGTTACTTTTTACAAAATTACAGGCCACAGCAGAGTCATTAGTACGAGTGGAGATTGCCTCAACCCACTTAGACACATAATCAACAGCCAAAAGAATATAATTTAAACCAGTAGAAGTAGTGAAAGGTCCCATGAAGTCAATACCCCAACATCAAAAAATTCACAAATAGTAATGGTTGTTGGGGCATTTCATTCCTCCTAGAATTCTTTCCCATCTTTTGACACCTAGCATAGGACTTGCAGTATTCATAACAATCTTTGAAAATAGATGGCCAAAATAGACCGCACTCAAGAATTTTACGACCAGTGCGCTGCGGTCCAAAATGGCCACCACAAGCCTGTGCATGGCAAAAGTCAAGTATGAAGTGGTGCTCATGGTTAGGAACGCACCTGGGAATAATTTGGTCGGCACAAAACCTCCACAAATAGGGGTCATCCCACACATAATATTTTGCATCCGAAATAAGTTTGTCCCTCTGGCCCTTTGAAAAATATGTGGGGACGGTTTTGGCAACCAAATAATTCGCAATGTCTGCGAACCAAGGCATAGAAGTCTGCACACTCATGATTCGTTCATCTGGGAACTGATCATCCAGCGGAATTGGGTCATTTGGAATATGCTCAACTCTGCTCAGATGGTCAGCTACTAGATTGTGGCAACCACTCCTGTCTTTTATGTCCAAGTCAAATTCTTGCAAGAGCAACATCCACCTGAGAAGGCGGGGCTTTGCATCTGGTTTCTTTAACAAGTACTTTAGAGTTGCATGGTCTATGTACACCACCACATGAGAACCAAGGAGATAAGATCTAAATTTTTCCAGAGCAAAAACAATTGCCAAAAGCTCCTTCTCAGTGGTGGTATAGTTAGCCTAAGCAGAGTCTAAAGTACGAGAAGCATAAGAAATTACAAATGATTCCTTACCTTCGCGCTGAGTTAGCGCGGTACCCACAGCATAGTTAGACGCATCACACATGATCTCAAAGGGGAGGTCCCACTTCGGAGGTTTCACGATCGGTGCGGAGACTAGTCTGGTTTTCAGCATCTTTCTGCAGCAGGTCGGTCAGCGGTTTTGCAATTTTGCTGAAATCCTTTATGAAACGCCTGTAAAAACCTGCATGACCCAGAAAAGAGCGAATTTCCCGTACAGAGACGAGGTGAGGTAGAGAGGAAATTACTTCGAATTTTGAAGGATCAACTGCGATACCCTATTTAGAGACAATGTGTCCCAGGACCACACCTTTATCAACCATAAAGTGACATTTTTCAAAATTTAACACTAGGTTGGTCCTGATGCACTATTTTAAAACAAGGGAGAGGTGTTGCAAGCAAGAGTCGAAGGAATCTCCATACACAGTGAAATCATCCATGAATACTTCTAAAAATTCACCAATAAAGTCAGAGAAGATGCTCATCATACACCTTTGGAATGTACCAGGAGCATTGCATAACCCAAATGGCATCCTACGATAGGCATATGTACCAAAGGGACAAGTGAAAGTAGTTTCTCCTGGTCCTCCGGTGCTATTTGTATTTGAAAATACCCAGAGAATCCATCAAGGAAGCAGTAGTGTGACTGACCCGCAAGTTTTTCAAGCATTTGATCAACGAACGGCAAAGGAAAGTGATCCTTGCGTGTTACCTCATTCAGTCTGCGATAGTCAATACACACCCGCCACGAATTCTGGATTCTAGTGGGTATGAGTTCATCTCTCTCATTCTTGATGACAGTGATTCCAGACTTTTTAGGAACAACTTGCACGGGGCTCACCCATTCACTATCAGAGATAGGATAGATGATCTCGGCCTGAAGGAGTTTTGAAATCTCTTTCTTCACCACATCAAGAATGAGAAGATTGGTTCTCCTCTGAGGTTGCCTTATGGCTTTAGCACCTTCCTCTAGAAAAATTCTATGAGTGCAAATGGAAGAGCTAATGCCAACCAAATCCGATAACTCCCAACCAATGGCCTTTTTATTTGTTTTCAAAACTTCCAAAAGCTTATTTTCATTTTCAACAGAGAGACCATTGGCTATGATTATCGGAAAGGTGTTTCCCTCCCCCAAGTAAGCATATTTCAAGTGAGGGGGAAGAATTTTCAATGCAGAGTTCGCCGCGACCGCCGGGGCGGACGTCACTTCCGCTGGGGCGGTGGACGTCTCCGCTGGGGCGGTTGGTACCGCTGGGGCGGAGGTCGCCACTGCTGGAGCGGTCAAGACTGCTGAGGCGGTCGAAACTACTGCCAGAGCGGTTTTTTCGGCGTCAAAAACAGAAAAAGACGCACATGATGCTGTTTCCATGGGTTTTTCACAAATTTGCTCAATTGGAGGGGTAATTTCACTGTCAGAAACAAGGGATTGATTCCCAAAGAGTTCAAAATCATTCCCCTCGCACAACTGGCATAACAAATCAAGTTTTTAATACCCATTACTCACAACATCACTGCTTTTATTTTTAAGATTTTTATTGCCCAGCTCAAGAAGCCAATGACCCACCTCATCATCAACTAATTCATCAATAATGTCAAGAGAAAAAATAGCGTGAGTGTCAGATGGGTGTTTCATTGCATTTCTCAAGCAAAACCTTGCCTTAATATCCCCACACTCTATATCCAAAGTTCCGGCGAACACATCAACCTTGGCTTTTGCAGTTTTTAAGAAAGGACGGCCAAGAATGAGTGTTTGCTGGTCTAGAGGAATAGAGGCATCTGTATCTAGCACATAAAAATCTACGGGGAATATTAAATCATTTACCTTAACTAGGACATCTTCCAGCAGTCCCTCTAGTTTTTGCACACTCTTGTTGGCAAACTGAAGGAGGAGTCTTCTAGGCTTGAGTTCCCCGAAGTTCAGAACTTGGTAAATTGCCTTTGGCATGACATTAATGGCAGCTCCCAGGTCAGTCAAGGCATCTTTGATAATCAACTCCCCTATAAGACACGGGATAGAAAAAGAACCCGGGTCTTTGAATTTTTGAGGAAGAGCAGGGGTTAGAGCAGCAGCATTTACTTTAACCTTTTCCCCCTTTGTCCTTCTCTTTTGAGTGCACAATTCTTTGAGGAATTTGGCATATTTTGGCACTTGCTTTATAGCTTCTAGGAGAGGAATATTTACCTCAACCTTTTTGAATGTCTCCAAGACCTCTTCGTCTACCCCTGTCTTTTTCTTTCCCCTTGTAACAGCTTGGGGGAAAGGTAATTTTGGTAGTGGTGCAGTTGGCTCAGCTCCTTTTTCTTCCACAGTCACCTTCTCTTTACCCTTTTGTGAGGTTTTCACCTATATTTCCTCCTATGTTTTCTCCTCCTCATGTACCTGTGTTTCTTCCTCAGGTGTTATGACTTTGGGTTTCACACTCGGTTTTGGGGTCTCAACTATAGGAAGCACTGTCCCTGACCTCAGAGCTATGGCACTTACATTTCCCTTGGGATTTGGAATTGTTTGGGAGGGGATGTGAGTACCATTATTTAAAGAAGCATTGCGATCCTCCATCAGCTGAGCAACGTCTTTCCTCATCGGCTCATTCTTAACTTTCTCTTCCATCATCAACTTCAAAAGTTGCTGTAAATCTGTCTCAGCAGAAGATGGGGTCGGTTGAGGTGGGGTGTATTGAGGTGGTTTGGGAGGTGGAGGTGTATGGTTTTGTGCCCTCTGATGAGGGGGTTGATATTTCTGTTGGCTGGAAAAGGGAGGTGTATTTTGGGGTTGGAATTGTGGTGGTGGCTGCTGTGTTTGGTTTTGATGTAGTGGCTGGCTTTGGTTACTCCACCTAAAATTTGGATGGTTTTTCCGGGAAGGGTTGTAGGTGTTACCAAATTGAGAGTGCCCTTGATTAGGGAAGTTTGTGGCTGCCACTGTTGCATATTCCTCGTTCAGTTGAGGGCACACATCTGTAGGGTGATCACTTGCACAAATCCCGCATACCTTGACTACTGGTGGAGGTGTTGGAGTGGAAGTAGATGCTACCACCTTCTGTTGACTTATCAGAGCAAGTTCTTTAATTGCAGTTGTCATCTCTGCCAGTTGCTTCTCCAGTGATTTCTGATCATAAGAGCCAACTTCATGTACCCCTCGTGCATTGGGAGCATCACGGGTTCCGAACTGCTGATTGTTGGAAGCTATGGTTTCTATCAGCTCCATAGCCTCTGCCAGAGTCTTGTTCATCAATGCTCCCCCACTTGAGCAATCAATAGTACGCCTATCTGCAACGCACAACCCCTCATAGAAGAATTGGGTGAGGTTGGCGTCAGATATCTGATTCGAAGGGCAGCTTGAGACCAGTCTATTGAAACGCTCCCAATATTCATAGAGCGTTTCCCCTCGTAGCTGTTGTATGCTGCAGATGGCCTTCCTGATTGCTCCCGCTCTTGAAGCAGGGAAGTACTTTTCCAGAAAACTTCCTTTTGAGATCATTCCATGAGTTCACCGCCCCATTGGGTAGATTCATGAGCCATGTTTTAGCTGCACCCTCCAAAGAGAAGGTGAAGGCACGGAGTTTAACAGCATCAACACCAGCCCCGTGTGGCCCTAGTGTATCACACACATAATGAAATTCTTTTATATGTTGGTGGGGATCCTCACCGGAAAGCCCATGGAATTTTGGGAGCCGATGGATGAGTGCCCCTTTTATTTCAAAATCCCCATCCACCTCTGGGTATACGATGCCCAAGGGTGGTTGATTCAGATCAGGAGCAATGATCTCCCTCAAAGTAAGATTTCTCCTCGCAGCCATAGGTGTGTTAGTAAGAGGATCAGTTGGTGTGTCGGTGGGTGTTACAAAAACACTCTCAGGAAACACACGGGTATAACCACTAACCTCCGCATTACGGGAACGAGTATGAAAAGGATTACCTACGTCCTCGCCGTCCCGCCTCGCTCGTCTCAAACCCCGTAAGGTTCTTTCGATTTCAGGGTTGAAAGGGAATAGAGAGCTATCGGGTTGCGAACGAGTCATCCATAGGAATTATAAGAGAGAGGGAAGAAGAAGAAAAGTAAAACTTTGAAGCGCGTCGACCGCTGGGGCGGTTTAGGGTCCGCCTGGGCGGTCGGTGCGTAAGGAAAAAGTTTTAAAAATATATATATTTTTTTATTTAGAGAAAGAAGAAAACAATACCAGGGTTAAATCAAAAATTGCCTAGATTCCCTGGCAACGGCGCCAAAATTGACAGAGCACCGGAGCGTCGTTATTTCCCTAGTACTCTGGAGCAATTTAGAAAAGGGTTTTGAAAAAGGGTTTGTTGCTGAATTAATCTCTATACAAGCTTGGTAGTAAGTAGTAAGACTGACTCAGGTCGTCTCTCAAGGAATCTGTGTGGCAATTATTGACTCAAACTTAGCAATAAGTAAAAAGGGGGATTTTGATTTGGTTTGCAAGGAAATAAAATTGGGAAAAGTAAAGGCGATTAAAATAAAGAAATTAAGTGCAAAATAAGTAAATTGGCATGAATTAAAAGTGATTTGAATGTAAAGGGAACAGGATTAAAAACTCGAATTGAAACGAACTCAGAAAGTAAAGAGATTGCTGAATAAAAACTTTATATTAAAGAACGAGGGAGAGATTCAAGGTGAACTCTTCCTAAAAACAAGGTTTAATGTAAAAGCAACAACTGAAAATAAGGAAGAGTAAAGACAATGAATTAAAATGGGAAATCAGAACAGTATGTAAAAACTAGGAATAAAGAGTGCCCAAAACAAAGACGGTGAACGAAGTACTGAGAGCTCTGGAAAAGAAAATCCTAAAATTATCAGAGTACCAGCACCAGAGTGCATACAAGAACCAGATGACTGAAAACTAGATAGATAGAACTAAGCACAATGGGACTATTTATAAAAATCCCAACTGCTGCTGTCTTGGGCTGCTGCTGCGCTAGGTCTTCTCGCGCACGACCGCCTGGGCGGTGGGTCAAAATTCAGCGCGTCCAGGTGTGGAAGTTACGCGCGCATGACTGCCTGGGCGACGTGTTCTCCGCCTGGGCGGTTGGTGTGCTGCTGTGGGCAGTGAGTTAGCTTTCCTTGGTTTCCAGACGCAATTTCCAACATATCTTATGATTACCTGTTCCTGAGAAGCCACAACACTAACAAAAACATATCAAACGCACCAGTGGCAACAATTAGAGTAATTAATACGCAAAATGGTACTAATACTTGAAACGGTAATGCAAATCAAATATTGCGTAAGAATCCAATTTAAGCATGACTGAGAGCATACAATTACTCAAGTTATGAGGAGAAACAGGTATGAAAATATGGTTTATCAAATACCTCCATGCAATTTTCAAGAAAATCGGAGAAGATGCTTACCATACACCTTTGGAAGGTACCTGGTGCGTTGCAAAGCCCAAACGGCATGCGGTGTAAGACCCCAAAATCCTAACTATGCTTTAATCGGAGAGATTTTGTGAAAATCGCTTTGATCAAGGTATAATTGGGATGTATGTGCATTAGAATATATTTTGACATGTATGATTGATTAAATATGTGCTATGTGTATTATGTGAAAATATGTGTATTAGGAAGTGGTAAGTGCATTGCATAAAGTTGAGAAGTTAGTATAATACAATAATGAATTAAGAATGATGATATAGGTAGGGAATCTTAAGAAATAATAGGTAATTTTGGTAAAAGTGTGATTTCACAAGTGTATGAGTACTAGCAAGAGCTGTTGGTAAGGGTTTGGAGTGAGTTAGAAGCATTTTGGAAGTTTAGAGCATGTCATTTGCTGCTACTGTCATGTAGCAGTACTTCCTCGCTAGCGGCCAGATTAGCTTGCTAGCGGGTGAGGTGGTAGAGGTTCCCCGCTAGCGACTGTAACAAGGCGCTAGCGGGTACTGCGGTGAAAGCGGTCGTTAGCGACCGTGAAATACGCGCTAGCGACCAGATCGATGACAGAACAACATTTCTGCAAAATTTTGCATTTTAGTCAAGCCCCTCATCTTTTAACAATTGCTCTTCACTCCCTCCGTCCCTAAAACCCTTCCCTCACCCTGAACTAAGCTCACTATCATCAGAAACTTAACTCAAAACCTCAAATCCTCCAAAATACAATTCTCTCAACCTCCATAACCATTAAACTTCATAAAGCTCATCACCACTCCACTCAAAACTCAACTCACTTAGAAAGTAACCCCATATTCGAGTTCTTCACCTCATTTCCTTCATTTTGAACCGAACATAATCCATCAGAGGCTCTAGGATTGAGTTCATCATCATCAAAGTCTAGATAGAGTGTTAAGCAAGTAGCTCAAGGAAAAACAAGGTGGTTTTGGCATTAGAGGGTGAAACTACAAGAGGTAGGGGTTTAGATTTATGTTATAACATGTATTTGTACATTTCCATGCTTAAGGATCGATTAGAAATCATTATGTCCATGAATATGGTTGCTGTTCTGAAACTGGTATGAGTGCAGAGTCGAGACACGCGCTAGCAGCCAGATCACAGCCGCTAGCGAAAGTCCACGCTTAGTCAAGCCCCTCATCTTTTAACAATTGCTCTTCACTCCCTCCGTCCCTAAAACCCTTCCCTCACCCTGAACTAAGCTCACTATCATCAGAAACTTAACTCAAAACCTCAAATCCTCCAAAATACAATTCTCTCAACCTCCATAACAATTAAACTTCATAAAGCTCATCACCACTCCACTCAAAACTCAACTCACTCAGAAAGTAACCCCATATTCGAGTTCCTCACCTCATTTCCTTCATTTTGAACCGAACATAATCCATCAGAGGCTCTAGGATTGAGTTCATCATCATCAAAGTCTAGATAGAGTGTTAAGCAAGTAGCTCAAGGAAGAACAAGGTGGTTTTGGCATTAGAGGGTGAAACTACAAGAGGTAGGGGTTTAGATTTATGTTATAACATGTATTTGTACATTTCCATGCTTAAGGATCGATTAGAAATCATTATGTCCATGAATATGGTTACTGTTCTGAAACTGGTATGAGTGCAGAGTCGAGACACGCGCTAGCGGCCAGATCACAGCCGCTAGCGAAAGTCCACGCGCTAGCGACCAAAGTCTAGGCGCTAGCAAGTGGTCACGTTATATTGGGCGCTAGCGGCCACAGGGAGCGCGCTAGCGGCCAATTCGCAGGATTTCTGCAGAATTGCCTCAAATGCTGTATTTTGTGATTCTTGCATTATAATGATTTCTAATCCTTTTCTGAGAATCTAAACTACTGTAACACGTTTATTATATGTGTTAAAAACAGAAAATGGTGATTATGAAAAGAAATAAGCAATTTAAAGAGAAATGACTTGCAAATGCAATTAGGTGCACAAGTGGCATGTTTTAAGTGATTTATGAATTAAGAATGCTATGTATGACTTGTAGATAAATCCAGCATGATAGTATCAGTTTGTATATGTGCACATATGTTGTAATGTTATGATAAGCCATAATACGATAGTATGATACCTTAAGTGTGATAGAAATGCAGTAGAATATCAAAGTAAGTAATTGTAACCTTCGGTCACTAGTGTCATCAGTAAAGGAGGGTTGACAACCTCGGTCACTGACATCACTAGTAAGGGAAGGTGAAAACCCTTCTTTCCCCATGTGTCTAGTAGAAACTAGAGAGATATGAGCTCATAGTCTTGGGATTCGGTGATGTGGAGGTAGAAAGAGATGAGAGGGATAGTGCCAACTCAAGTAAAGGTATCTCATGCACATGTCAAGAAAGAGTCCATGTTTTATGCACTAGCCTGAAATGAAATAAGTAATGATGTTTTCAATTTTGTATCATGATGCATGCATATTAATTAAGACGCATATAGGTAAGACACTCCGGATTCAAAATGGTTTATGAAAACCCCAGTAATGTGAAACTTGCATGTTACACTGTTTTATAATAAACCGTAGTGATCCCCTTACTGAGTCCGTGGAGCTCACCCTATTCCACCACCTTTTGTTTTAGATACAGACAGGGGCGCAAGCACATTTACAGGTTGAGTGACTCGGAGCTTACATGAAGACTAAGCTTGGATTCTCTGGAGCTTAGGACATTAGAGTCACTTTTGTTTATGTCTTGTAATCGTACTTTGTGACTTATGTCGTTATTTTGGGAACCTTAGCTTTAATGGAATTATAAGTGGATGTACAAGCTTATGATTTTCTTAAAAGCTCCACCATTATATACTTGTATTATCAATAGTATTTATGATATTACGTGTATCTCATATATTGTAATACTCTATCTATGTATATGTGAGCCACCGTTATGTATTCTAATGTTATGTCTTTGTGATGAGTAGCTTCTTAGAAAGATATAATTATTCATATCAGTCATGTCGCACAAGCCGAGTTTTCAAATTTTCGTTCCTTTTGAAAAGCAAATCAGCCCTATTTTCCGCGTATTGTTACTTTACTCAGATTTAATCTCTGAAACAAGATGTTAATTTCCGATAATTAACTCAATATGTCTTAAGCATAAAGAGGTAATTATTAGGGTGTTACATGCGG
This sequence comes from Aeschynomene evenia, assembly GCA_013621005.1. Taxonomy (NCBI): domain Eukaryota; kingdom Viridiplantae; phylum Streptophyta; class Magnoliopsida; order Fabales; family Fabaceae; genus Aeschynomene; species Aeschynomene evenia. The sequence continues at coordinate 34,805 of RYYW01000270.1, read as the reverse complement.
CGGTAGGCATACGTACCTGATAAGATGCGAAATTCTGAGCATTCTCTGCCCTTATATGTACATCTTACATTCCTTAAGTGTGTTAATTGTAGTTATTTGCATTGTTATTGCATATTTTGCATTTTAGTGGTTGATGTGGAATTTCATTACTTTTTGAGGCTTTGAGTAGACTTTAGTCTTGTTATCTTTTGATGCACGTTTGGGTAGTGCTTTGGTATTTCAGGGACCTAGGCTGGAGCTACTTCAAGTCTCGGGAGCATCGGGAGCGTCGGAGCGAACGAGCGGACGAAACGGAGAACCGGAGAAAGATGCAGCATTTTCCCCTTTTACTACAACTGGTCGCTAGCGACCAGCATTATGCTTGCTGTAGTCGCTAGCGACCAAGGCGTGACAGCACCAGAATTTTATTCTTTTTTGCAACTTAGTCCGTACTCCCTTTTTTAGTAATTAAGTCACTTTATCTGACTGGGCTGACACACTTTTACATCATTCTAGTATTTTTCCAAATAAGGTTAGGGTTTTTAGAGAGAGAAGCTCCACCTTCTCTCTAGGTTTTTCCATTTTTGTTCTTGCACTCTTCTACTTTGTTCTACTATTCTCCAAGTTCAAATATAATTTCATTTTCATTTTCCAGCATGATTATGGTTCTCATTTCTTAATTTCATTTGTTCTCTTTAGGCATGTGTGAGTAGTTTCTTATTCTTGGTGTTGGGGGAATGCCAAATTTGCATTTTCTCTTGAAACCCACTATCAAATTGTTTTCTTGCTTCTCACTCTCTTCAGTATTTTGAATGTTATTAAAGTTGGCTTGTGTGGATTCATGCCTGCTGATTTTGATTATGCCATGAATTCATTTTAATTTCTTGATTAAGGGATTAATGTGTATTTAGGGGTTTTTGGGTTTTTGGGTTTATGTGTTGATTAGTGCATTGGCTCATTAGTCTAGAGAGTGTGAATAATTCTTGATTGAGAATTAGGTTTGCATGTGCTTGGAGTAATTATATTAATTTGGTTTTGATTAAAGTCAATTTGGTTTAGTAATTCTTGAGCATGTGTAAATTGCATTCTATGTGTTTGATGAAATGCCTAAGTGGGTTTAGGATGGGAAAAATGTAATTTTGTGCACAACTCAACACAAAGATCCTTTTTGCATTATTAATATCTCTTGTTTCATTGCTTGTTTTACCTCTCATACAATCCTAACACTTACATATACTTCACATACTTGATCAACAATCTAAAGCCTCTTTGGGAAACGACTTGGGTTGACTAGCTATACTACTATAGCTAATTAATTCAATCTCTTTTTGTTCTTTAAACTCTAAATTGATTCGTGAGTTAGAGGAATTAACGGCGCCTCTAGCTCACATCAATTTTTGGCGCCGTTGCCGGGGAGGCTTAAGAATTGATTATTGTGCATAGTTATAGTATTATCTTTTCTTTGCATATCTATTACTAGTCTATACTTACACTTACTTAAAAACACAAAAATACAATAATTTTCTGCACTTTTTCTATTTAGTTCAGAATTTTTCTGCAATATCTAGTTTTATAGGTTGTTTTCACTTTATATGCTCTCTATGAATGACTCGATCGCACATTGATCCATCCTTCGAACGTTTTGATCCCGAGATCGAAAGGACCTTGAGAAACTTAAGGCGTTCTAGGAGGATTGGTGATGTTGAGGACATAGAGTTTGATTCCGCTTTACATACTCAACCATTTAGTGAAGGTGCTAGTGTTAATAGTGATTTAGATAGTTTTTTCAGCCCGGAACCTTTTGATTTTTCCGCTAGTGTTTCAGGTGAAAGCTCTACCATGGGTGATCACGAGCTCATACTCCGGGAGATGGTGGCTCCCGATCTCACTCAACAACACCTCGACATCATTTACCCCCAAGCGGAGGCCGATTTCGAACACAAGGGGGTTTTAATCCATTGGCTCCCTAAGTTCCATGGGCTAGCCGGAGAGGATCCCAACCAACACCTCAAGGAGTTCCACATTGTATGCGCCACCCTCCGACCACAAGGAGTGAATGAGGATTTGGTGAAACTCCGTGCTTTCCCATTCTCCTTGGAAGGAGCCTCCAAGCAATGGTTGCTCAACTTACCCGACGGGGCGGTTAATTCATGGCTCACCATGAAGCGGGTATTCTTGGAAAAATATTTTCCCGCTTCAAGAACTAGCTCCATCCGGAAGGAAATATGTGGAATCCAGCAAATGCATGGAGAGACACTATGAGTATTGGGAACGCTTCAACAAATTGGTGGCTAGTTGTCCATTCCACCAAATTCAAGAGAATCACTTGATCCAATACTTCTATGAGGGACTCAACCCGGTGGATAGAGGCACCATTGATTCCTCAAGTGGAGGTGCTCTAATGAACAAGACTCCAACTCAAGCTAAGGAGTTGATTGAGACCATAGCGGAAAATTACCAACAATTTGGAGCAAGGGAAACTCATAGTTCGAAGGGGGTTAATGAGGTGGTTGTTATGGAGTCCAATGGGGTTTACAAGAAGTTGGATGAGATTTCGGTCTTCATGAAGCAACTTGCACTCAACCATCCCAAGCCACCTTCCATTCCACCCATTGACATCCAACAAGTGTGTGGCATATGTGTAAGTGACCACCCTACCGACACTTGCCCCCAACTCATGGATGATCCAACCATGGTGGCCGCTACGCACCAATTCAATAATAGACCCCCCTTCAACCCAAATAATCCACCCATGGGAAACACATACAACCCCTCTTGGAGAAACCATCCTAACCTTAGGTGGTGGAACAACCAAAACAACCAATACTCCCAACCCACCTATGGCCAAGCTTCTAACTCCCAACCATACCACCAACAACCTCCAAAATACCAAGCTCCACACCAAAGACCGGTGGTGGTCGGTGCTGGTGTTTGTTAGGGCGACACACGACGCGGCCAGAAATAAAGAGAGGCGTTCCCGTTGGTGCAGCCGGTAGCAGCTGCTGCATGAGGGCGTACGCGGCGTTCCCGGCCGGGGGTGTGAAGGCAGAGACCTGGCCAGAGGAGCTCGAGGCGGCTCGCGGCGCCTTCTACAACTTGCTCTGCCGCCGCTTCTACTGCTACTTCCCTCTGCTGCAGCAGCTGCTACCTGCTGTCGTTCCCGTTTCGGTTCCGCCCCCAGCCGCCGCGCGCCGCCACTGCTCTGGCCGCGACGGCTTCTCCTCTCATCACTCATCAATTCTATCATCAACCACCAGTATGTGTTTATGTTGTTATTAATTTTCTAATTAATTTTGTTAAATTGTTTCAATTATTGCATCATTAGAATTACTCATTGTTGCTATTGTTGATGGTTGATAATAGTAGTTCTCTTGATGTTATTGTGCATTTAATTATTAGGATGCGGTTGTGTTGTTAATATCCATGTTTCAAGAATATTGTGTTCTAATAGTTTAGGTTCATGCATATAGTGTTCATTGTGTTCATTTTAATTAGGACTATGCATTTAGTTATGTTAATATTAGTTGTTTAAATGCATTGTGCAGTCCATTGTGAAGCACGTTGTTATTGTTTCTTAAGTAGCTAGTCGCACTCCTTAGGCATCATTGTGTTCATTGCATTTAGGATTGTCACATTTAGCGGTGTTTCGTTTGATTTTGTGTGTTATTGATAACGTGGTTTTTGCCAATATTCTATGCTCTTAATTTGGATGATTGTATGCATTTCTTTGGTCTATTTTAGCCTTTTATTGTATTTAATACAGTTTGGAATTAATTTGGACTTAATTGAAATAAAGGCTAAAGTAATAAGTTTCTATGATGTTTTTGCAATTCAAGGATGACCTTTGCACTTGATCTTGGATAGTTTATATTTTTGGTGCAGGTCACAGGAATTATTGGAGCAGTAGACATCAGGAACTGAGTAAGAAGCGGAGCAGTAGAATTCAGAACCAGCATCGAGCGCCCCAGCGCCCTCAGCGCGCTCCAGCGCGCGAAACCCACTTGAATCCATCACGTGCACAGCACCAGCGCCCTAGCGAGCTATATGCGCCCCAGCACCGCGCCGCAATTCTGTTACAGCAGAGACCTATCTGCAAGGCCGAGCTGGGGGCCCAATTAGCTAGGGTTTGGAGGTTGCTCACTCTATTTAAAGAAGGCTAATGCATCAGAAACAACACACCTCTACATACCTACTCTTACTTTCATATCTTTTCTTTTCCTAGTCTACTTACTTTCAACCCTAGGCTTTTAGTTAGAGTTATTTTTCTCCATTAGGATTCCATCTTCTTTCCTAGTCTAGCTCTAACTTCTTCATTGTATTTCCAACGTTATTGTCATGCCCTTTAGGTTTTGTAAGTAACTCTTTTAATTAATTCAGTTATTCGTTTGTCCATTTGCATTTATTTCTCTTTACTTTTCCTCTTTATTGTTCAAGTTATTTACTTTCTTCATTCCATCTTTGCTTTTAATTCCAATTTATTTTCTGCCCTTTTTATTTCCTCCAAGAGAGGGGGCAAGAGTATTTCTGATAGCCAGGGGAGTGTACTTGCCGTTCAATTGAGGTCGGGGAGAGCACCGAAAGATCCCAATGTTGGGAAATCATGCATATAGAAGCAGCGGAAAACAAAAATTTTACATGCAATTCCCTCCCATAGACCCTTGTGAAATATCATAAATCATATTTGATTTACCTGTTGAAGCGTGGCAGCTACACGAAATGAGCTATGTCAATCCTTCCAACGCAGTAGTAGCGGCGAGCTTTAGAAGTCCACACAGCAGCTGTGGCCGTCACACGTCCACCTTGATGCTCCTCTGAGACTCTCTATGCTAGTAGTGAATTTCAGAGAAAACAAGGATTAGTTTTCTCTGAGTGAGAGTGTGTGAATTCAAAATTCTTGTGTGTGTGAGGCTAGGCTCATATGTGTTACTATTTATAGCCAACACTCCACTCTCATCTCATAGAAAACTTAAACCTACTTTGTGCCTTATTGGGCCCATCTAATGTAAGCCCAATGCAATTAAATTAGTCACACTAATTTAATCTAATTAAGCATCAATTTAAAACTGCTTTATTGTGTGACCCTGTAGGTTCTTATAACATTGGCAATATTATTAAATACTATTTAATAATATAAACAGTGAGCGGTATCTAGCAACACATCACTGCTACCCAAGTTATAAGAAAGTCAACGGTTTGACATAACCTTTCCGTGATCGATGTTATTGTACAATTCAATCCCTTTGTCCAAATATCTAGATTTAACACAAGCATGGAATTAGTCATCTTGTATAGTTAAATCGTTAGTTTCTTGATTACCGAGTAGACTGATAAAATTAAATGAGATTAATGTCACACATTAATTCATTTCAGCACGACCATGCATTTTCCCAGTCCTACTCATCAAGAGGCCCACAGATATATCTCTCGTAATGTGAGAGGGACAAATCCTATCTACGTTACTCACATCCGCATACATGATTCGTGATATATCCAATAACCGACTTTATAATTATTCTGTTACGAATAACGTTTGACGATATTAAAACATACAATTTCTCATGTAGCGGATTGCAATAACTTCAAGTCGAAGGATCACATGTACCATCATCACTATGAGAATCATCTATGACATTCACGTTACGATCCATGTGATGTTCTCATGGCGGGTCAATCCAGTATACTACAATTATACCTATGTGTAGACTTGATATCACATATCCATAACCTGTGAGAAAAGGTTATCAGTCCATACACATACTAGTCTCAATGCATTACTGTTGTCCTGTTGTTCAGTAACACTCGACTATGGACATTTAAGAATGGATTCTCACTATTAGCTCATGTACCTAATATTTAATATTTAAATAATTCCATTCTAAGGACTTCATAATGTTTATTAAAATAAATAAACAATTAATGAATGAAATGCCTCATATATATATATAAATATATAATATAAAATGTCATAACATCATAATAAAAACGCAATTATGATTGGTCCTCTAGGGCATACACCAACAGTCTCCCACTTGCACTAGAGCCAATCTGGCATATCCCTAATGCCTAACGATCTAGTATGCCCATCATGCTTCCGCTGAGGAAGGGGCTTGGTCAGTCAGTACTTTGCATATCTTCACATCTCCTCTATCGATAATTTATCGAAAATGATGAAACCGCCTGAGTATGTGTTCGGATCACTGGTGAGATCTGTGTTCCTTAGCCTGTGCAATGGCTCCATTGTTGTCACAATAGAGAGCTACTGGGTCCTCAATGCACGGAACTACACCAAGTTCAGTAATGAACTTTCATATCCAAACAATCTCTTTTGCTGCATTACTGCCAGCAACATACTCGACCTCTGTAGTAAAATCGGCGACTGTCTCTTGCTCGGAACTCTTCCAGCTCACAGTCCCGTCATTAAGACAAAACACATAACCTGATTTTGTCGGTTTGGAAACTAGCATCAGTGTAACCTTTTACAACTAGTTCTTCCTCACCTCCATATAACAAGAATCAGTCATTAGTTCTCCTCAGGTACTTAAGGATATTCTTGATTACTGTCTAGTGACCATCACCGGGATCTGACTGGTATCTGTTCGTCATGCTCAAAGCATACGAGACATCTGGTCGTGTACATAACATAGCATACATGATAGATCCAATTGCAGATGCATATGGAATCTTACTCATCCGATCCCTATCAGTTTGTGAAAAGGGACATTGATTCTTTGAGAGTGTCACACCATGTGACATATGTAAGAACTCTTTCTTTGAATCATGCATGTTAAAGCGTCTCAACACTTTATCTATGTATGTACTCTGGCTCAGACTAAGCAATCTATTTGATCTATCTCTATAGATCCTTACACCCAATATGTAGGTGGCTTCGCCCAAGTCCTTCATTGAAAAACAATTCCAAGTCAAGTCTTAATAGACCGTAATGTGGGGATGTCATTTCCAATGAGAAGTATGTCGTCTACATACAAGACCAGAAATGCAACTGTGCTCCCACTAACCTTCTTATAAACCCAAGGTTCATCTTCATTCTTGACGAATCCAAATTGTCTTACAATTTCGTCAAAACGAAGATTCCAACTTCTAGAAACTTGCTTCAATCCATAGATTGATCGCTGTAACTTGCATACTTTTGCAGTATCATCTCTAATGTCAAATCCTTCGGGTTGTGTCATGTACACATCATCAAGGAGATTTCCATTAAGGAAAGCAGTTTTGACATCCATCTGCCATATCTCATAATCATAGTATGCAGCGATAGCAAGTAAAATCCGAATGGACTTAAGCATTGCGACAGTGAAAAAGTTTCATCATAGTCTATACCATGAGTTTGCTTGAAACCCTTTGCAACCAGTCTTGCTTTAAAAGTAATCACATTACCATCCATATCAGTTTTCCTTTTGAAAACCCACTTGCAACCTATGGGTTTTACCCCTTAAGGTTGATCAACCAAGGTCCATACCTCGTTAGTGTACACGGAATCCATTTCAGATTTCATGGCTTCTAGCCACTTTTCAGAATCAGGTCCAGTAATGGCCTCCTGATAGGTAACATGCTCATCTTGATCCATGAGCAGCACATCACCCTATTGAGTCATGAGAAATCCATATCTCTCAGGTGGGTGATGTGTTCTGTCTGACCTACGTGGTTCTTGTGTTACTTGAGCAGGTTGTTGTACCACAACGACTTGTGTACTCTGCTCTTGTTCCACCTCAATCTCTTCTTGTGGTTGAAGTATTTCTTCAATTTCTACTTTGCTCCCACTGGTTCAAATGAATTCCTTCTCAAGGAATACACCAGTTCGTGCAACAAACACTTTGTTGTCAGATTGGTTGTAGAAATAATATCCCTTGGTTTCTTTAGGATATCCTACAAAGAAGCACTTTTCAGATTTAGGTTCAAGCTTATTAGTGACTTGATGTTTCACATAAGCTTCGCAACCCCAAATCTTCATAAAAGACGCACTGGCTCGTTTACCAGTCCACATCTCATATGGTGTCTTTTCTACCGTTTTGGTTGGAACACGTTTAAGTGTAAATGCTGCTGTTAAGACAGCATGTCCCAAGAAAGAATTTGGAAGGTTTGCATGACTCATCATTGATCGAACCATGTCTAACAATGTTCGATTTCTTCTCTCAGAAACACCATTCCATTGTGGCGTTCCAGGAGGAGTGAGTTGGGATAGTATCCTACACTCTCATAGATAGTCATCAAACTCTTGACTCAAGTATTCACCTCCTCAATCTGATCGAAGGATTTTAATACTCTTGTTGGTTTTCTACTTCATTCTTGAATTCTTTGAACTTTTCAAAGGATTCCGATTTGTGTCTCATAAGATACACATATCCATATCTACTGAAATCATCAGTGAATGTGATGAAGTACTAAAAACCACCTCTGGCCAAGGTACTGATGGGTCCACATACATCGGTATGTATAAGGCCCAAAAGCTCAGTGGCCCTTTCACCCTTTTGAGTGAATGGTGCCTTAGTCATTTTTCCCAATAAACAAGATTCACATGTCTCATATGATTCATAATCAAATGAGTCCAATAATCCATCTTTATGGAGTTTTGAAATGCGCTTCTCATTTATATGGCCTAAACGACAATGCCAAAGGTAAGAAGGATTCAATTCGTTTGATTTGAACCTCTTAGTATTAATGTTATAGATGGACGTTTCAAGATCAAGAACGTAAAGTCCATTAATCATAGATGCACTACCATAAAAGACATCATCATAATAAAAGGAACATTTGTTCTTAATTATAAAACTAAAACCAAATTTATCCAAACTTGAATTAGAAACGATGTTCTTCTAATGGCAGATTCATTATAACAGTTCTCTAACTGAATAATGAGCTCAATAGGCAAAGTCAAATCATAAGTCCCTACAGTCAATGTAACAACTCTTGCTCCATTTTCAACTCGTAGGTTGACTTTTACCCTTCGTCAATGATCTAATCTCATTTGCACAAATAAACAAGTGAGAACTACATCGAGTATCTAATACTCATGATGCAGAAGTAGATAATTGACCTCTATAACAATCATACATGAACTGGAAGTCTCACTTCCTTTGTTATTCTTTCATTCTTCCAGGTATTTTGCACAGTTCCTCTTCCAATGTCCGGTCCTACCGGAATGGAATCAGGTATCCTCTTTAGACACATCGCCCTTAGGCTTCAAGGCTTTCGGCATGAGAATCTCATTGCCCTTGCCCTTTGCCTTGCCCTTGGACTTGCTGCTTTGCTTCTTTTGCTCTGTCTATCTTGAACCATCAAGATGGCCTTGTCTTTTCCCTTTGATAGAGTTGCTTGAGGTGTATGATCATATCATACGCCTCCATGCTTTCATGACTCTCATGATGTTTCTGCAACTCAGGGGTCAAGGTAGCAAGCATAAGACAACAAAACATCTAAGACTTTATCCTGATGCTTCTTATAAGCATCTTTGCCAGTCCTAGAAGTACTTGCAGCTGGTGTCTCCTTAGGAAAAATTCCTTTGAGGACATTTCTTTTCATGCTTGAGGACAATCCTCAAGTTTCTATACCAGTCTAGAAAATTTGTTCCAGACAACTTATCCTTCTCAAGGATAGATCGCAATGACAAGTTATTTAATGTGTGTGATGTCATGGTAAACCATAGAAAGATAATATGCAGAGTGAGAATCATGACATATAATATTTAATTAGGACTTTAATTAAATATTGCTCCCACTATTTTACTCAAACCAATGACCCTCTACATTGATTCGTAAAATTTTCCTTTAGAATATTTTATAGTGGGCCAAGATCCATATTTCATCTAGCTTTAAGTCAACTTTGGTTGATTGCTTAAGGTTTCGACTATTTAGGTAGGAAACTCTTTCCAATTGTATCTTATACAACTCTTGGATAGTTGGGTGAATATCATCTTATTCTAATTCATCTTATGAATTAAAGCCCAACTTTTCAATGTCTCTAAGCCTCTCAATCTTATTGAATCTCACTTAGTTAAGTCAAACCCAATGGTTGGCAGTCGGACATTACTTGCTTGTCCTATCGCGCCTTACTGCTATAGATAAGAGTGCCCTGCTTTGGCAGACCCACATTACATCGATAACAATCTTGACGAGTGTCAGACATTGGAAGGCTATCATGACTTAATATTTTATAAAGAGGGGTTTTCATAAATAGATCTCACCATATAATGTTAAACCATTTAACATATAAAATCTATACATGTATCTCATACATATATATAAAACATGCAAATGCAACATACATGTAATAATAGAATAAAATAAATAAAGCATATGAGAACTTATATACATGCATCCCATGACATGATAAAAGAAATACTTTATATCATTTTAATCAATTAAAGTAAAAGAGCTAATATGTAAAATGATTTTTATCACTCAATCACAAACACGCGCTCGGAACAAATAGCACGGGGTTTCCATTTTAATTAATCTTATTAATTAAAAAGATTTCAAAATTTGAAATATAGATACTCCATATATATAGGTGTTCTGTTATTAATTAATCTCATTAATTAAAACATTTCAAAATTTGAAATATAGATACTCCATATATATAGGTGTTCTATTTTTAATTAATCTCATTAATTAAAATATTTCAAAATTTGAAATATAGACATTCCACATATATAGATGTTCTGTTTTTAATCAATCTCATTAATTAAAAGGATTTCAAATTTGAAATATAGATACTTCATATATATAGGTGTTCTGTTTTTAATTAATCTCATTAACTAAAATATTTCAAAATTTGAAATATAGATGCTCCATATATATAGGTGTTCTGTTTTTAATTAATCTCATTAACTAAAATATTTCAAAATTTGAAATATGGATATATATTGTATCAGCCATATATATACATTCATAACATGTATATATACAGAGCGCAAGCTTCATGGAACATAGGCGAGAATGTATTAGCCATTACATGCATATATAAGAAACATGCATATATGAGCCATAACATGCATATATAAGAAACATGCATATTTATATAAGAAACATGCATATTTATATAAGAAGCATGCATTTATAAGCTTCACGTGAATGGATATATTTACGCACAAGAAGTGAGATTTAATCGGAAGTACACGGAACTTCCAACATAACGTGCACCTTGTCCAAGCTGTTGTTACTCCGATTCACTAGGCTCCACAATAGCTGTTGAAGCAGCTTCACGACATGCGTTTGGCTCCACGATTTGAAAGGATTTAATTTTTTTTTTCAATTTCAAAATAACCATACTTCAAAACCGAATTATCTTGGTATGAATACAAGAATTTTGAAATACAAGAATGGCCAAGAATGATCAAGATTTCGAAAAAGAAATAATTTTTTGAAATTTGAGATAGCCATATGGATTCATAAATATTAATTCATCACCATGAAAATAACCATATGGATTTCAAAAATTCTAATTCATCATCAAGAATTTAAAATTTTTGAAAATGATGATTGAACACATGAATTCAACTCTTGACTCTATGTGTCTCACATGTTTCTAAAAATCAAGTTTATATAAGAGTGTTTCTTAAACCACATATACCAAAATCGAATTTTGACAAAAACACATCAATATATAAAACAAGTTACAGAGTTATCTCATAACACTATTAATAGAAACATGCTTTCACGAATCCTTATTGGCAAAGATACAAAACCATGTTATCACATAACATATGAAATTCCAAATTATCATATAATCATATGAACAAAACACATTCATATTGAAAAATCAAAACCGTGTTTATCCCATAAACAAAAAGAAAACCACGACAGAACCGTGTTTATCATATAAACCACAGGTAATGTCATCAAACAGAAATACGTTTTCACAAGTGGCTCTGATACCAATGTTGGGAAATCATGCATATAGAAGCAGCGGAAAACAAAAATTTTACATGCAATTCCCTCCCATAGACCCTTGTGAAATATCATAAATCATATTCGATTTACCTGTAGAAGCGTGGCAGCTACACGAAATGAGCTATGCCAATCCTTCCGACGCAGTAGCAGCGACGGCCTTTAGAAGTTCACACAGCAGCTGTGGTCGTCACACGTCCACCTTGATGCTCCTCTGAGACTCTCTATGCTAGTAGTGAATTTCAGAGAAAACAAGGATTAACTTTCTCTGAGTGAGAGTGTGTGAATTCAAAATTCTTGTGTGTGTGAGGCTAGGCTCATATGTGTTGCTATTTATAGCCAACACTCCACTCTCATCTCATTGAAAACTTAAACCTAGTTTGTGCCTTATTGGGCCCATCTAATGTAAGCCCAATGCAATTAAATTAGTCACACTAATTTAATCTAATTAAGCATCAATTTAAAACTGCTTTAGTGTGTGACCCTATAGGTTCTTATAACATTGGCAATATTATTAAATACTATTTAATAATATAAACAGTGAGCGGTATCTAGCAACACATCACTGCTACCCAAGTTATAAGAAAGTCAACGGTTTGACATAACCTTTCCGTGATCGATGTTATTGTACAATTCAATCCCTTTGTCCAAATATCTAGATTTAACACAAGCATGGAATTAGTCATCTTGTATAGTTAAATAGTTAGTTTCTTGATTACCGAGTAGACTGATAAAATTAAATGAGATTAATGTCACACATTAATTCATTTTAAGCACGGCCATGCATTTTCCCAATCCTACTCATCAAGGGGCCCACAGATATATCTCTCGTAATGTGAGAGGGACAAATCCTATCTACGTTACTCACATCCGCATACATGATTCGTGATATATCCAATAACCGACTTTATAATTATCCTATTATGATTAACGTTTGACGATATTAAAACATACAGTTTCTCATGTAGCGGATTGCAATAACTTCAAGTCGAAGGATCACATGTACCATCATCACTATGAGAATCATCTATGACATTCACATTACGATCCATGTGATGTTCTCATGGCGGGTCAATCCAGTATACTACAATTATACCTATGTGTAGACTTGATATCACATTTCCATAACTTGTGAGAAAAGGTTATCAGTCCATACACATACTAGTCTCAATGCATTACTGTTGTCCTGTTGTTCAGTAATACTCGACTAGGGACATTTAAGAATGGATTCTCACTATTAGGTCATGTACCTAATATTTAATATTTAAATAATTCCATTCTAAGGACTTCATAATGTTTATTAAAATAAATAAACAATTAATGAATGAAATGCCTCATATATATATATATAAATATATAATATAAAATGTCATAACATCATAATAAAAACGCAATTATGATTGGTCCTCTAGGGCATACACCAACACCCAAATCATCTCAACCTACAAAGGAGAACGATTTGCTTGAAACGGAGAATACTGCGGTTGATCCACCTGTAGAAGAGTTAATTTCCGAATCAGTTCCCAAGGAGCCAGCCATAGTCTTATCTCTCATTCCATTCCCTCAAGCCACCTTGACAGAAAAGAAGAAAAAGGAAGTGGAATTGGATAAGGAACTGTTAGACATCTTCAAAAATGTAGAGGTAAACATTCCCTTGGTTGACGCTATCAAGCAAATTCCTAAGTATGCCAAGTTTTTGAAAGAACTATGCACCAATAAAAGCAAACTAAAAGGGAATGAAAAGGTAAAATTTGGGGTGAATGCATCCTCAATAATCATTCCAAACCTCCCACAGAAATGCAAGGATCTCGGCACTTTCACCATTCCATGCACCATTGGCAACATGCAATTCTGGGAAGCCATGGCTGATTTGGGTGCAGCCATAAATGTCATGCCAAGATCGGTATATCAAGCTCTGAATGTTGGAGCACTAAAAACTGCAGGCATGATTATTCAATTGGCCAATCGCACCATACAACAACCGGATGGGCTCTTGGAAGATGTATTGGTTAAGGTAAATGATTTAATTTTTCCAACTGATTTTTATGTATTGTAAATAGCACAAGATAGAGAGTGTAACCAGCAAGCATTAATCCTTGGTAGACCTTTTCTAAAAACTGCTAAAGCCAAGATTGATGTCCATGCTGGTTGCCTCTCTATGGAATGTGGGGAATTCAAAGTTCAATTTAATTTGAAAGATGCCATGAAGTTTCCATCCGAGAACCATTCTGTTTTTGCATTAGATATCATGGAAACTCTACTTGAAAACAATATTGACGGTATCTCGAATGGCTTCGACTCATGGCTAGACTTTGACTTTGAATTCAACTGTGCAGACTGTGAAAAGTGTGAGGATCTTTGTGAAAATTGTTTAGGAATGGATTTGTCCCTGGGGATACCCCAAGAATACTCAATTTTGTCTGATGAATTCGAGTATGGGGCAGATCCTTCTTGCACTGGGAACGACGACACCACTGCTGAATTTTTGCAGTAGGGTCTCGCGCCCGAGCGGCCCCTAGGCGCTGGAGCGCACGTTCGCAGTGCAGAAAATTCAATTTCTGCTGTTATCTGCAATTCTGACCAGACCCTTTCCATTCCTGACTCAAATTCAAGATATAATGCTTGTTCTTCTGCCAAAGTGTTCTCAATTTCAGGTGACTCAAAGGAAGGGGAACAGAACACGCCCAAGGAGGAGCTAAAACCACTTCCTCCACACCTCAAATATGCCTTTTTGGGAGAACGACAGAACCAACCAGTAATTATTGCCAATGACCTCTCATCTGAGCAAGAAGAGAGACTCGTCAATGTATTGAAAGGTCGTAAGGAAGCAATTGGTTGGACATTGGCAGATATTAAGGATATTAGTCCTTCTACATGCACTCATCGCATCTTTTTGGAAGATGAAGCCAAACACGTAAGGCAACCCCAAAGAAGACTAAACCCTCTGATTCTTGACGTGGTAAAGAAGGAGGTCACAAAGTTGCTGGCCGCGGGAATCATCTACCCCATTTCCGACAGTCAATGGGTCAGCCTAGTGCAAGTAGTACCCAAAAAGTCAGGAATAACGGTGGTACGCAATGAGAACAATGAACTCATCCCTACGAGAATTCAGAATAGTTAGAAGGTATGCATTGACTACCGGAGACTTAATCAAGCCACCCGGAAAGATCATTTCCCTCTACCCTTCATTGATCAAATGCTAGAGAGGCTAGCAGGCCAGTCATACTTCCAGATCCACATCACTCCCGAAGATCAAGAGAAAACCACCTTCACATTCCCTTTTGGTACATATGCCTACCGCCGCATGCCGTTTGGGCTGTGCAACACACTAGGTACTTTCCAAAGATGTATGGTAAGCATCTTCTCCGATTTTCTTGAAAATTGCATGGAAGTATTTATGGATGATTTCACTGTCTTTGGATCTTCTTTCGATGACTGCCTGAATAGTTTGGAAAAGGTTTTAACAAGATGTATCTCTGCCCGCCTTGTTTTAAACTTCGAAAAATGTCATTTTATGGTCAAACAAGGTGTGGTACTTGGGCATGTCATCTCTAAAGCTGGAATTTCGGTAGACAAAGCTTTCCTCTCTGCCATACCCCGCCAGTGTGCGGGAAGTTCGTTCATTTTTGGGTCATGCAGGGTTTTATCGGAGATTCATCAAGGATTTTAGCAAAATTGCACTACCCATGACCAAGCTTCTGCAGAAGGAAGTGGAGTTCCAGTTCGATGATGCATGCAAGAAGGCCTTTGACGAGTTGAAGGAGCACCTCACCACTGCACGTTTGCACATGTGATTCAACCACCGGACTGGACGCTGTCGTTTGAACTCATGTGTGACGCTTCAAACTATGCATTGGGCGCTGTCTTAACCCAATCGGTGGGTAAGGTTTCTCATGTCCTCTATTATGCTTCTCGGACTTTGGATGTTGCACAATCCAATTATACCACTACTGAAAAAGAGCTTTTAGCCATTGTTTTTGCATTGGATAAATTCGATCATATTTTCTAGGCTCCAAGGTAGTGGTATACTCCGATCATGCAGCACTAAAATATCTTTTAAAGAAACCTGAAGCCAAGCCAATGTTAATTAGGTGGATGCTACTCTTACAAGAGTTTGATTTAGAAATACGTGATCGGAGTGGTGCTCTTAATTTGGTTGCTGATCATTTGGGTAGAGTTGAGCACATTCCCAAAGATCCCATTCCACTTAATGACTCTTTTCCTGAAGAGCACTTGCTAAAGGTTGATGTCATTCCATGGTTTGCACCAATTGCCAATTACTTGGCAGACCGAGTTATTCCACCAAACCTTTCAAAATCCCAAGTAGAGAAATTCAAAAGTGATTGCAAATACTACTTGTGGGATGCACCATATTTGTGGAGACTCGGGGCTGATCAAGTAATTAGACGTTGTGTGGATAACATGGAATTCCAATCAATCCTAACCTTCTGTCATTATGGGCCGAGCGGAGGTCACTTTGGACCTCACCGCACTACTAGGAAAATCCTTGACTGTGGATTTTACTGGCCTTTTATTAAGAAAGACTCTTATGAGTTCTGTAAATCATGTGAGCAATGTCAAAGAGCTGGAAATAACTCATGGAAAAATGAAATGCCCCAACAACCCTTACTATTTTGCGAAATCTTTGATGTATGGGGAATTGATTTCATGGGACCACTTCCTAGCTCCCGTGGTTTTGTTTACATCCTTGTCGCTGTGGATTATGTTTCAAAATGGGTGGAAGCAATTGCCACCAGAACTAATGATTCCGCAGTTGTAGTTGCTTTTGTTAGATCCAATATTTTCTGCAGGTTTGGAACACCAAGGGCCATCTTTAGTGACAGAGGGACTCATTTCTGCAATAGGAGCATGGATGCCCTACTCCGTAAGTATGGGGTTGTTCCTAGGATTTCTACAGCCTATCACCCCCAAACTAACGGGCAAGCGGAAGTCTCCAATCGTGAGATCAAAAGAGTCTTGGAGAAGGTAGTGAACCCCAACAGGATGGATTGGAGTCTAAGGCTAGATGATGCACTGTGGGCTTACAGGACAGCTTTCAAGACCCCGATAGGCATGAGCCCTTTCAGACTTGTGTTTGGGAAGGCGTGTCACTTGCCAGTGGAATTAGAACACAGAGCCTATTGGGCAATCAAGCAGTGCAATATGGATATAACCTTGGCAGGAGAACACAGGAAGCTCCAATTACAAGAATTGGAAGAGTTGCGCCTGGAGGCCTATGAGAGTTCCCGGTTATATAAGGAAAAGTCAAAGGCATTCCACGACAGTAACATTTCCAGGAAGGAGTTCAAGGACGGACAAGAGGTGCTGCTCTACAACTCAAGTGTGGGGAAGGTATGGGGAAGGTGTAGAAAAATTGGCTTTTGTAAATAATTGCATGCCTAACTCTTTTTCTTTTCTTTTATTTTCTTTTGTTTTTATGTGTTTTTAGGTAGATGATTGGGTAGTTTTCTTTAGAGCACCTTTTGGTCTGAAATTGCTTTACCCTTTGAATTTAACTCATAAATGTTGGCATGTTATCTAATATGAGTTTGAATTGTTTGTGTTATCTCTGTTTGGTTGTTTGGATTACCTGTGAGATTTGAGCCTTACTGTGATTAAATACATCAACTGATCACTTTCTTTCTGTGGGCACACACACACTTGTATTTGTTATTCCTGAATTTGCTTGATTCTTATTTTGCGTTCTATACATGTTGCGTGTGATTGAGGCATGATTTTGTTTTATATCTAAAAGCCACTTAGCCAAATAGCCAACCTATACACAATTCCCATTGTTTGTAGCCAATTTGAGCTTTTACCCCCTTTTTGTTACTAAGCTCATTACAAGCCAAAGACAGAAAAACAATGTAAAATCCCTTCTGAGAAATTAGGAGGACATGGTTTGATTGTTGGGCCTTACTCTGATTAAATACATCAACTGATCACTTTCTTTCTGTGGGCACACACACACTTGTATTTGTTATTCCTGAATTTGCTTGATTCTTGTTTTGCGTTCTATACATGTTGCGTGTGATTGAGGCATGATTTTGTTTTATATCTAAAAGCCACTTAGCCAAATAGCCAACCTATACACAATTCCCATTGTTTGTAGCCAATTTGAGCCTTTACCCCTTTTTTGTTACTAAGCTCATTACAAGCCAAAGACAGAAAAACAATGTAAAATCCCTTCTGAGATATTAGGAGGACATGGTTTGATTGTTGGGCCTTACTCTGATTAAATACATCAACTGATCACTTTCTTTCTGTGAGACACACACACTTGTATTTGTTATTCCTGAATTTGCTTGATTCTTATTTTGCGTTCTATACATGTTGCGTGTGATTGAGGCATGATTTTGTTTTATATCTAAAAGCCACTTAGCCAAATAGCCAACCTATACACAATTCCCATTGTTTGTAGCCAATTTGAGCCTTTACCCCTTTTTTGTTACTAAGCTCATTACAAGCCAAAGACAGAAAAACAATGTAAAATCCCTTCTAAGAAATTAGGAGGACATGGTTTGATTGTTGGGCAAAGGTCTTAAGTGTGGGGAAATTGGGTTAAATTGTGCACTGGAATAAATTATAAGGTATGGGAATGTTGCTGCAAGGGTAGCTTTTGTACATAAGTGGTATTTTGTTATTTTCTTTTCCACCTCATTTCAATTACCAAAGGAATTGAGATGAGGAGCTCATTCAAAAAAAAAACGAAAAATGCAGAAAAATCAACGAAAAAAATGTGAATTTTGCAAATAAAGGTTGTTGGGTTCCTGGGAATTAATGTGAAATTATTTGGGAATCTTGAGAATGTTAAAATTAAGAAATGATGGGTTTATTGATTTTGGGTGTTCTATTCTTTCCATCTCCTCTCTCTCCATCTTTCTCTTTTGTAATATAAGTCATCTGGGATCAATCAAACCATGAAGTCTTAGTTTCTTGGAATTGAGTCCACTTCCCATAAATGCCACACTTGTCCCAAGCCCCGTTACAACCCTGAAAAGACCTCTTGATGCACCATGTTTGTAGAATTGCAATGTTAGGAGTATAGCAAATTTATGGAATGTGAATACTTGTGTGTTTTATCCAATTGAGTGTTGAGCCTAAACATTGAGTGATTGAGAGAAAAACACACTGGTGAGGGCCAATCAACCAACTCTGTATAACATGAACTGATTCTCTTAACTCATGAATTTCTCTTAATGCCAACTTGTAATATGTTTATGGGTGTTGCATAATTCTGACCAAGGTGTGCTGTTTTGAATAACTTTCCATCATCTGTAGTATTATATTTTTTCTTTAGGACTTAGGTGTTAGATGTGTTAGCCAATGCTTTACTTTGAGAGATGCTTGGAATCATTGCTTTTGCATGAGGACATGCAATTGTTCAAGTGTGGGGATACTTGATAACGTGATTTTTGCCAATATTTTATGCCCTTAATTTGGATGATTGTATGCATTTCTTTGCTCTATTTTAGCCTTTAATTGTATTTAATACAGTTTGGAATTAACTTGGACTTAATGGAAATAAAGGCTAAAGTAATAAGTTTTATGATGTTTTTGCAATTCAAGGATGACCTTTGCACTTGATCTTGGATAGTTTATATTTTTGGTGCAGGTCAAAGGCTGAAGCGGAGTAGTGGAATTCAGAACCAGCATCGAGCGCCCCAGCGCCCTCAGCGCGCTCCAGCGCGCGAAACCCACTTGAATCCATCATGTGCACAGCACCGGCGCCCCAGCGAGCTATATGCGCCCCAGCGCCACGCCGCAATTCTGTTACAGCAGAGACCTATCTGCAAGGCCGAGCTGGGGGCCCAATTAGCTAGGGTTTGGAGGCTGCTCACTCTATTTAAAGAAGGCTAATGCATCAGAAACAACACACCTCTACATACCTACTCTTACTTTCATATCTTTTCTTTTCCTAGTCTACTTACTTTCAACCCTAGGCTTTTAGTTAGAGTTATTTTTCTCCATTAGGATTCCATCTTCTTTCCTAGTCTAGATCTAGCTTCTTCATTGTATTTCCGACGTATTCGTCAAGCCCTTTGGGTTTTGTAAGTTACTCTTTTAATTAATTCAGTTATTCGTTTGTCCATTTGCATTTATTTCTCTTTACTTTTCCTCTTTATTGTTCAAGTTATTTACTTTCTTCATTCCATCTTTGCTTTTAATTCCAATTTATTATTTTCTGCCCTTTTTATTTCCTCCATGAGTAACTAAGTCTCTTGGTGGTTTATGAGGGTGTGAACATCATTGGGGTAAATTGAGGCTTTGTTCTTAATCTTGCATAAGTTTTCATTATCAAACCCTGGCATATAATTCGAGATCTTAAATTGTGTTTTAAACTCTTTGTCTTGGCTTACTCGATTGAGTTAGGCCAATTCATTGGCATGTGTTTATGTGTTAATTGATTAATTGATGCATGACATATCAGGATTTGGTAATGATTAATTAATTGGCTGATTAGTCTCTTTAATTAGATTAATGTGATTGGCTTTAACAATTGTTGAAAGTGAAACTAAAGGTGAGATCTCACTGATTAATCTCATTCTAGGAAATTAATCATTAGAATCACAACAAAGGAGTTAGATCTCACTCCGGCGTAATTAATCAACTCATGCATTCTTTTGTAGCCAATGATAAACACCCTAATGAATGTTCCACCCCATAAACCACTGTTTCTATTATTCCAATTTTATTCCAAATAATTTTTCTTGCATACAAAAACCCCCCAATTGCGACAACCGTCATACAACTAGTTCTGTGCATTGCTCTCTTAGCCATTCCTTGTGAGAGACGACCCTGGTTTCCACTAAACTATATTAAGGGAACTTGGCTTTATAAATAATTAAATTTATGGGAGTTGTGACAACAACCATCAGTCATTCTGTGTGTGGTGGACAACTTGTCTCTTCTCTCTTACGCAAATGTGTGTGCTTCCCTTTTTGGTATATTGGCTTTTACTCTATTTTGCAGATGGCTCCAAAACAGTCTAAAGGCAAAAGACCAGTCATGATACCATATTCAGAGGAGGAATTAGCTGCGGAGAAGGACGACCCATTCCGATTCGCCTGCCTAGAAGCTGAAGTGGTCCATCGGGAGCAAATGGAGGACAGAGCGGTAATTGCGGAGGCGGCCCTGAATTACCGCAATTCACCAAAGCATGTTCTAGATGGAGTGTTGGCAGCAATCGAAAGCCGCCAATGGGAGTTCGTATTGGAAAAACAAGTCTCCCCTAATGCCTCACTCGTCCAGGAATTCTATGCCAACATGCTCTTGGATAATCAACCGCACGTCCATATGAGAGGGAAGCAAGTCCCGGTATCCCCCCGAGCCATTGCCACGTTCCTCAAAGTTCCTTTTGCTGGCAGAGATGACTACCAGAGACTCTCTGAGCGCCCCACTCATGCGTTCTTGGATGAGGTCAAGGACGCTATCACATATCCAGGAGCGGAATGGGTCTTATCCAAGAAGAATCTTCCAGCAAGGCTGCACATAGCTTACTCCATGTTGACTATAGAGGCCCGTGCTTGGTTCCGGTTGGTATGTTCATTCCTTCTGCCGACTGGCCACTTCTCGGATGTGCCGATCAACCGGATGATCCTGGTATACTGCTTGCTCAAGGGGAAATCGGTTTGTGTGGGAACTCTGATACGCAACACGATGAATGACATCCGCCGCAAGGCTAGGAAGGACGCTCTACCCTTTGCGTGCTTCATCACTAGGGTATGCCGAGCTACATATGTGGAGGAGCATCCTACTGATGACCTAGCAGTGAGGATGGACAAGGTGGAAGCTGCCGCTTTGGTCAAGGCGGATGTCCGCCTTAACCCAAATCTCGACCCCCACTCCCACCCCACTCAGAAAAGGGCAAGGAAGAATGTGGAGCCAATTGATGCACCCGATATTGGGGGTAGCTCCCACATTCCTCCACAGCCGCCATCATCACCTCCGGCGTTATCCGGGGAGATCCTTCTGGCAATTGAGGACATGGGCACCCGGTTGAGAGAAGAGGGAGCGGCTTCCAATGCCGCAGTACTCAAGAAGGAACTCAAAGCTCATGTCACTCAAACAGTGGCAAACTCGGAGAAGAGGATCATGAGCAAGCTAACTCAGATCTTCTCGTGCTTGGGTGGTGGGAAGAAGGCGGCAGCAAAGGGGAAGGGAAAAAAGCCAAATGCAGACTCGGATGAGGAGGAGTCAGATTGAACCACCACTCCACCACTGTTTGTATCTCTTTTCATTTTCTTCTATTATTGTCATTTTCTATTTTAGATTGTTCTCATTGCATCGTATTTTGTTTTGCTTAGTTGGTTGTGAAGCATGTTTGATGTTTTTTTGGTTTCCTTGAGATTATTTTGTGGATTTGGTTAATAGTTTGTGAATTTCTTGATTGAAACACAAAGAGAATGCATACCATGAGTTTTTCTGTTGATTTTGGTGAATGATCATTTGACTTAAATTGAGTTTGTGGCATACCCTTGTAAGCTTTTGAGCTTTAATTGGTGGCCCCATTACACGTCACCTATGTTTCTTGTGTGTACTTCTCATTTGTGCCTGCTATAACTTGCTTGAATTCTTGTCTGAAACATTGGATTGGTGCATGCATCTCTGGATATGATTGAGGCATTGTTTTTGTTTTAGCCACTAACCCATATAGCCACCCTCGTACATCACTCCCTTGCTAGCCCCTTTGAGCCTTTTATCCCGTTTCTTTGTTATCACCCTAACATCATAGCCTAATAAAGTGTAAAACAATTTCACATCCTTAACTTAGGAGAGCAATTTCACTTGTTCTTTATGGTGCTTTATTTTGGGATTGGGATTTTGGTTTAAGTGTGGGGGAAGCATGTGGACACGCTTCGGTTTAAGTGTCGGGGGGTGTAAGCTATAGTTATCTTTGGTTTTACTCATCTTTGTCTTTATTTGAAAAATAATCATGTAAATGTCTTTGTTTTAAAAACATAAAAAAAAAAGAGAAAACCAAAAACAGCAAAAATATAAATAAATACATAAATGAAAAAAAAGAAAAAAAAATTTAAAAAGAGGAAAAGAGAAATGAAAGCTAAATGTCCTTTGGTTTTTGATATCCCTTGGGGCTGTTTATATTGGTGTTCTGTTTTCCTTTAAGTCTTTCGTTCAATAATAAAACGGGGGGTCATTTGGGAAATTGGATTATCTTTCACTAGGTTCGGGTTGTGGGGTTTGCTTTTGGGTTGGGTAGAGTTAGTTGCTCTCCGGCACCTAAGTTTTAGCTCTGCTAGCTTTGAATTTCCCCTGCCCTAAACCTGGCCTCATTACAACCCTCCTAAGTCCTCTTGATCCTTGATGCATGTGATCTTTCTTGTGGAGGAATGAGAATTCTTGCAAGCTTATGGTTATGCACGTCTACCGGCGGTGAGTGTGAAGTAATATAGCCCACACACGTTGGTGAGTTGTGTGATGATACACCTACCTTTGAGTGACCACTTGTTTGATTTTTGTCAAATGATTAATTCACCTTGTACATGTTGGAAAATGGATTCTCTATCTTTCTCTCTTGCAAGTCATGAACTTGAAACCAAACCTTGTGTTATCCGTTGAAAATTGGTTGCCTTTCGATTCATCAAGCATGTTTGTTGATAGGTTAGATTCTTGTGTTTCTTAGCTTTAGGATGTATTGCATGAGGACATGCAAGTTGTTAAGTGTGGGGGTATTTGATAGGATGCGAAATTCTGAGCATTCTCTGCCCTTATATGTACATCTTACATTCCTTAAGTGTGTTAATTGTAGTTGTTTGCATTGTTATTCCATATTTTGCATTTTGGTGGTTGATGTGAAATTTCATTACTTTTTGAGGCTTTGAGTAGACTTTAGTCTTGTTATCATTTGATGCACGTTTGGGTAGTGCTTTGGTATTTCAGGGACCTAGGCTGGAGCTACTTAAAGTCTCGGGAGCATCGGGAGCATCAGAGCGAACGAGCAGACGAAACGGAGAACCGGAGAAAGATGCAGCATTTTCCCCTTTTACTGCAACTGGTCGCTAGCGACCAGCATTATGCTTGCTGTGGTCGCTAGCGACCAAGGCGTGACAGCACTAGAATTTTATACTGTTTTGCAACTTAGTCCCTACTCCCTTTTTTGTAATTAAGTCCCTTTATCTGATTGGGCTGAGACACTTTTACATCATTCTAGTATTTTTCCAAATGAGGTTAGGGTTTTTAGAGAGAGAAGCTCCACCTTCTCTCTAGGTTTTTCCATTTCTGTTCTTGCATTCTTCTACTTTGTTATACTATTCTTCAAGTTCAAATATAATTTCATTTTCATTTTCCAGCATGATTATGGTTCTCATTTCTTTATTTCATTTGTTCTCTTTAGTCATGTGTGAGTAGTTTCTTATTCTTGGTGTTGGGGGAATGACAAATTTGCATTTTCTCTTGAAACCCACTATCAAATTGTTTTCTTGCTTCTCACTCTCTTGGGTATTTTGAATGTTATTAAAGTTGGCTTGTGTGGATTCATGCTTGCTGATTTTGATTATTCCATGAATGCATTTTAATTTCTTGATTAAGGGATTAAAGTGTGTTTAGGGGTTTTTGGGTTTTTTGGTTTATGTGTTGATTAATGCATTGGCTCATTAGTCTAGAGAGTGTGAATAATTCTTGATTGAGAATTAGGTTTGCATGTGCTTGGAGTAATTATATTAATTTGGTTTTGATTAAAGTCAATTTGGTTTAGTAATTCTTGAGCATGTGTAAATTGCATTCTATGTGTTTGATGAAATGCCTAAGTGGATTTAGGATGGGGAAAATGTAATTTTGTGCACAACTCAACACCAAGATCCTTTTTGCATTATTAATATCTCTTGTTTCATTGCTTGTTTTACCTCTCATACAATCCCAACACTTACATATACTATACATACTTGATCAACAATCTAAAGCCTCTTTGGGAAACGACTTGGGTTTGAAGGTGTGTGTTAGCACGAGAAGGGGGGGGGTTGAATCGTGCTTAGATTTTCAAAATACTCTTCTAAAACTTTTTCTTTCAAAAAAACTTCTCAGAAGGGTAACCTTCTGAGTCGCAGCGGAGAGTCCTTCTGAAACTTGTAGATTATAACTATCAAGTGTAAATACTTGTAGTTATAATGAAAGAGAGTTAGTGTAATAATAACTATATTAACATGATAATATATTCAAGATATACATGAGATATTAACATAGTTGTAGCAACTAGAAACCATGTATAGAGATACTTTCTAGATAAGTTATCTAATATGAAGAATTAGGAACTTATTCAAGATAATATCTACGCACATAATAATATACTTTAAACTTCAGAAACACATTCTTGTTCAAAGAGAAATGGTCATAGAGCCTCAGAACCCTCATACGAAGTTTCTGATATTACTTTCTGGTGAGAGCATAATTTGTACTGGTTCATTACGTTATTAATATCTCTCACCCCAGTCATCGAATCAAAGATCCAACCGTTCAGATGTTAGAACTATGTGTCCTTAACATTCTCATAAATTTTCAGCTCATTCCAACGGTTAACGAATCCGTATATGAAGAATTACTATGACTGGTTTATAGAAAATCTGCTCTAAGAACTCATTATGTTCTTGCACGTTTTCACTTCAAAAGTTGTCTTTCTCTCTGATGTAATTTTCTGATAGAAAAAGCTAGTTAATATCATGCATCTTATACTTTATATAGAGTGTGAATTAAGATAAAGATTAAGCAACTAGAGATTAAACAAGCAATAAAGTTCAGAGAGAAGTATAGAAATTGAACACAATTTTATACTGGTTCGGCCAATGATGCCTACATCCAGTTCTCAAACAATTGTTTGAGTTCCACTAACTTTCTTCAAAGTTACAGATATTATCAAGCCTTCTCAGGCTCTCCCAAGTATTCTTTCTTCTAGCCTCTTCAGGCTTTGCAGTGAATATTCTTTCCACAAGCCTTTCCAGGCTAAACATAGATATTCTTTCCTCAAGCCTTCTCAGGCTAAGCTTTCGATATTCTTTCCTCAAGCCTTCTCAGGCTAAGCCACCTTTTCATACTAGAAAAGGATTTACGTTGCCTTAGATTACACTAAGGACTTTTCACTCCACTCTTACAAGTAAGAGATTAGTATTCTTTCATCAAGCCACTCCTGGCTTCTCTTGCTTAACTCAACACCATGAGCAAGACTAGTATTCTTTGATTGGCCTCTTCAGGCTACTTGCTCATTCACCATGAGACTTTTACAAGTATTCTTTTCCTAGCCTCTTCAGGCTCTAATTGCTCAACTCCACATGAGTGAGACTTTTACAAATAAATACAGATTTGTGTTTGAAAGATGTGTGCGTAAAGCACTTAGAAACAAATGCTTAAGGACTTTGAATGAACAAAGGAAATCCTTAAACAACTCCTATTCGAAGCTTGCAACAGCAAGAATATTATCTAATGAAAGGATAAGAATAGAAGATTTCAAGAAATTTTCTTTTGAGAGAAAATTTCTCTTTTACAGAATCTCGGGTTTCTCTAGGAATATGAGTAGAAAAGATTTGATTTAATTCCTTAGAGTGACCCTAGATGCTGTTAGTGATGTGTTATAAAGTTGAATTAATGTTCTAACATCACTAGGAAATTTGGCAGCATTGCAGCAACGTGCAAGCCCACTTTGTGTTTTGTTGGGAGCTTATTTATAGCCTTTTCCAGATTATAGCCGTTGTGCACAGTTCCCAAGACTTTCTGATATGTCCTTCTGAGAGACTACCTTCTGAGAGTCTTCTGAGAGGACTGTCTTCTGAGAGCTTTCTGAGAGGACTGCTTTCTGAGAGCTTTCCGAGAGTACTGCCTTCTGAGAGCTTTCTGAGAGGACTGCCTTCTGAGAGCTTTCCGAGGGTACTGCCTTCTGAGAGCTTTCCGAGAGTACTGCCTTCTGAGAGCTTTCTGAGAGGACTGCCTCTGAGAGCTTTCTGAGAGGACTGCTTTCTGAGAATTTGTGCTTCTCACAAATTCTATTCAGCCTTCTGAGAAAACTGCTCTCTCATAACCAAGTCAACACTTCATGAGAAGGCTGATGCATCTTCTTGATGTGTCTTGACTATCCCAAAGAGAAGTTTCTGAAAGAATTTCTTCTTTCCTTAATGATGTATCTTCTCATTCAAGATGCCTTGATTAGATCAGAGGGTGACTCCTCAGATGTAGATTTTTCTCAGCTTCTTGAAGGAACTTCTTGGACAACTTTCTCATAAGCTCACAGCTTCTGAGAGCTTCTCAGATGCTGGCTTTCTGAACCTTCTCCGGAAGGTGTATCTTCTGATACTTACTCAGAAAGTCTCTTATGCTGCCTCAGAAAGTACTTTAATATAGATCTTGATTTCCTTGAGTGCTTTCTGAATGATTCTTATCAGAATCCGATGCTTCCATTTAATCTTCTAGGACAGCTTTCTGGAGCTCGGCTTTCTCAGAAACTTTCAAGTCTTCTTAGAAGACTTTCTTGGCTTCTTGGAGGATGCTTTCGAGAAGTCTTCATGGTCTTGATATCTTCTCGGTTTATGAACAGTTTCTTTATCAGAAACTTGAACTTCTTAGCTTCAAGAAACCTATTCTTGAAGTGTTATGATATTGCAGATTTCTCCAATCTTCTGGATGAGATTGCCTTCTGAGAACTCAATCATTCATAGCCTTCTGAGAGGAACCCTTCTGAGTGAACATCCTTCTGAGAGAAGGTCCTTCTGAGAAACAAAATTTGCATGGTCTTCTGAGACCCTTCTGAGTAAATTTTGTTTCCTTCTCAGAAACACTCTTTCACCTTGTTGCTTTCGAGACACCCTTTCTGATGCCTTCTTAGCTTTGAATATGTCTTGATACTTGAGGTTACTTAGTGTTGAATTTTAGCCTTCCACATATGAATGACGACTCATGCAATCCTTCTAAGAAGATTCTGAGTGCATTTCTCAGAGCGCTTTCTCATGTCTTCTTCGCAGGTTGCTCAATAGCTTTCTCATGCCTTGATTTCCTTTTGAGAGGCTTTGTTCTTCTTTCTTCTTGCGCTTCTAGAACCATGTGCTTTGAGTGCTTGTAGTTCCAACTTTCTTGTGTATTTTAGCTATCTCAAATAGCTTTTTCACTGCACATATCAACACCCATTAAATTATTCTAACAAAATATTTTCTTTATATTAATTTGTTATCATTCAAAACCAAGTCTTTAATGATTTTCAATCATTAACACTTCTTGGAAGGGTGCTGGAGCTTACAATCTCCCCCTTTTTGATGATG
Source organism: Aeschynomene evenia (assembly GCA_013621005.1). Taxonomy (NCBI): domain Eukaryota; kingdom Viridiplantae; phylum Streptophyta; class Magnoliopsida; order Fabales; family Fabaceae; genus Aeschynomene; species Aeschynomene evenia. The sequence goes on along the minus strand of RYYW01000270.1, from coordinate 6,670 downwards.
ACAAATCAATTTAGGAAATATTTTGTAGAATCGTTTGAAGGAAACCTTTCTTTAAGATCAGAAGCTTAAGGATAGGTTCCTTGTGCAATTTTAATCTATCTTTCTATTATTTCCTTCATTTTCTCAAGAGTGAAATTTCCAGAAGTAATTTAGAGATTGATTAATTCACAGCTGAATACAAACCAGAGAGTAAAACAAGTTTTTCATGAATCTTGCAATTATATAATTCACAAAACGCTCAGAGAGCAAGATATATATTCAGGATAATAAACCTTAATAACATACGCATCCAGAAAGTTTGTATTCATGACTCAGAATCATATTAAACATACATCAGCACATTCATAAATAAAAGAAAGATGCAGTAAATGCTATGTATGCATGAGGATTTTTCTTGAGAGTTTCTCTCCCCCTCACTTCTATCTCCCCCTGTTTCCTTCAGAAACCAGCAGTCTTTCGACCCATATTTCCTACATTTTCTCCCCCTTTGGCATCATCAAAAAGAGAGGACAAGAAAATGCAGAACTTCAGCCTTGTTTCTTCTCAAGAGCGTCCAGAATTCTCAACAGAGGTGCTTCATGCTTTTTGAGTTGGCTTCGAATTTCTAAAATTCCAGCCTCAAGCCTATTTTGCCTTGCTGCCATTTCTCTTTGGTTTCTCAGAAGCAGATCAATCCTTAGAGAATCGATGGAGGAAGTGGTAGCAGGTGCTTTAGAAATCAACTCCTGAGTTCCCTGAGAAACTGCTGCAGGACTTAATTCCTCAGAATTCTTTTCTGGTTCAGGTTCAGATTCAGAAGCTGAAGTCTTCTGAGACAAAGCAGCTTCCGATTCTTCTATGTCTTGATCACATAATTCTTCACTGAGGAAGGCACTTGCTGATTCAGAGGTATAGCTTTTTGAATGAGAAACCTCTTCAGAGACCCTTGACAGACTCTGTTGTTTCTCAACATAGGGAATCATGGCTAGATTATCATTAGGAGAGGGTGTTGGAGCTTGTGTATACCCAAATTACTGAGTGGGAGGAGCACTAGTTTCTGATGCATCCTCAATCACAATATAAGCTTCAGAGACCTCAGCATCTTTCCCTTTGGAGCTAGTGGCTCCTTGTGCTCTTTTCTGTGCAGTCGATTTCTTTGCTGCTGTCTCTGCCTTTGATCTCAGGATAGTCATGAATAGCACATCATCCTCACTTTCTCTTTCACCAGTCTCAACCTGAGATGGCTCACTGACATGAATACCCTATGAGGCTTGAGAAGTCCGCTGCATCCTCTTGTAAGGGAGTTTTCTCTGGCCTTGTTGGAGGAGGAGTATCATTATCAGAATGTGAGCTAGATGAGCTTTCTGAAGACACAGTTTTCTCACTGTCAGTATCCTCCAGAAACTGACCTGTGTTTTCTGGTTCTGAGCTCTCTGAGGTGGATTTCTCAAGCTTCTTCTTGGATTCTGATTCAGCTTCAGAAACCTCAGTGGCAACCTGTCTTTTCCTTGATGGCAAGGAGACATTGGCTTTCTCTTTGGGTTCAGAACCCGCTTGCTTTCCTTTGGTGATTTGCCTGAAGGACATCTGAGTGACGACACATCCAGAAGGAAAGAAGTAGCTCTCATTTTCAAAGGGAGATTTGAGGTGTTTGAGAATCCTTGTTAGAATCATCCCATAAGGCAGAGCACCATGCTTTCTCTTTCCCTTAGCCACTGCAGCCAGCATATATGAAATGATGAGCTTAGGAAGGGCCACTCTTCTGAGTGTCATCAAGTAGTAGAGAGAGGGTAATTTGACCGTTGAAGAAAGTAATTACCCAAAGGAAAAGGTAACTAATTTTCTCTAGGTTAAATTTTGTATGGGTTCGATTCTGAAGCACAAGACCTATTACCAAATGGTTTCTCAAGCCCTTAAATGACAATCCACATTCTGAAGAGGATCATTGCCTGTTCTGATAATACATTGATGACAATGTTGGCAGTAGCTTTCTGATGAGGAGTTTCTCATTCTGGGCTAGACTATTGCACCATACTTCTAATTTCGAAGCCCGCTCCAATCATGACTCAATGATGGAGAAGGAGGGACCCAATTTGTTGAAGGGAAGAGGAGCAGTCTAAGTGATATCAACCATATGAACCTCAGATCCCTTCTAAGAGTCTTTCTCAGACTGAGTCCCTTCTAAGAAACTACCGACAACAAATGCCTCAACTACTACTACGCCGGCAGCCACGGTAGCGTCAGTGCCCACCTCTGAGTAGAGCCTAGTGCTGGTGGTCCCTGGCACTTCAACGTGTGTTGAGACACGAGTTTCCTTATATTCTTTAGGGGTGAGACATGACCAGCATCAGAAGTTGGTCCTTTCTGAGATGAAGAGGGAGGAGTTTGTTGATGTTGTACCTCTTCTTGAATTTTCTCAGCTCCTTCCTGAGACATGGGTGGAGAAGGTAGTGGTGGAGGATGCATGGCTTGGTCAGCAACTTGAGTCTCAGAAGGCTGATCAATTTCCTTCTGGATGTCATCCATTTTCTGAGTCAGAGACTCAACATCCACACCAGCAACCTCAGTCGTGGTTGCTTCTGAAGGATCCGCCACAGAAGCTTCAGGTTGCTTCCTTTTGGGCTCCTTCCTTGAGCTTCCAGCGTCTAGGGTGCAATGTTCCACCCGGAACCTTGTTGCATCTTCCTCAGAAGAGGAGTTAGCAGTATTTCCTCCTTGCCCTTGGACCATCTTGGATAAGTCTGAGTTGCAATTATCCCACGATAATTTACTTTCTGAGTTTGACCAAATGCTTGAGAAGGTTGACTTCTGGAGTTGGTCTTCTCAGAGGATTTGATAGGGTGTGAGAGGGATATGCTTATGTAGATGACATGTTGATGCAATGCATTTAATTTGAAAAATGTTTTCACACAATTAAATCAAATATGCATATACATAGTTCATACATATTTCATGCACAACAACAATTTGCATATAATGTTTTAGTTTCAGAAATACCTCACTTTGGAATTGAATGTGATCCTTGAGGATTTTGATTTCTGGTGCCAAAAGTGATTTTGAGTTCACTTTCTGAGACTTGTTGCTTGAGGGGAATATTCAGAGTCTTCTTTGAAATAATTCTTTCCAGGAATTGCCCATAGTTGCTTTCTCATCTTGCTAGGTTTCTCAGAAGTTGTTGTAGAAGCTTCGGAGAGCTTCTTAGATGGACTTCCTCTCAGAAGGCTTCACCACTTTCTGAATGTATGATTTGCAATGAGTCTAGGATATCCAGCCAACAATCTTCCAATTTGATTTGCTTGATGAGAATGAGATGAGCACTCCAAGTTCCTTAGACAATTCTTCTTGAAAGAGTTTTGTAGCTATTGTAAAGAAAGATAAATCAGACTTTTTATAAGCTTGATCCATCTCAGCTTGTTCTCATAAGAGATTCTTCAGAACCCTCTTGAATTCTCCACTGAACTCATTTGTGTGTTGAGTTCTTTTCACTTTAGTTGAACCTGCAAGATACAGAAGTTTCTGGTACCCACTGAATTTCAATTGGGTCCTTCCTTGGTTAGTTGGAGAGAATATATATTAAGATAATAAACCAAGAAAATACACCAGATAAATTGTTTTCAAGTGAAGGTACACACAATGAATTCTTAAAGTAAGTGAGAATAAGATTTCTCAACTGGCTTTCTCAAGAAGGTCAGATTTAAGGTTAAGAAACCTAGATCATCTGTACCTTTTAGAAACACTCACTTTACTTAGAAAATAATGTAGAGAAGATGGAGCAAATTGTATATCAGAAACCTAAGAGGTTCTCTGGTACCTTAGATGTTCAATTATGAATGAGAACATTCAATAAGTTGAATTTGTTAAGCTTTGAAATAATCTTCTCATACATGTTTATCACCTTCTTGAAAAGATACACCACTTTAGAATAGGTGAGAAGTAAAGTGTTCTCAGTTTTTGAATTAGCCTGATGAGAGCTCTTACTTACACTTATCATAAAGCTCATGCGAGCTAGAAAGCATTTTCAAGGTAGTTATCAGTAAGTGTATATTTGTAAAAGAATGATCTTGAAATCAGATTCAAAATAAATAATTTACAAATCTGGATTGGTCAAGAGAGTAAGATATGCAGGATATGCAATTCTGCTTTCTCGAGAGATATAAAAATGCAAGAGAGCAAAATATAGTTGAAGTCGACTTGATATATCTTTTGAAAAGAGAATTTTAACTCATAAAACAATTTTCAGAAATTCGAATAAGAAAAAGTTTGTTTTGAAAAAGTATTCTCATACATATGATGAATTGGCTTTCTCAATCCTTCATTGGACCTTTTAACCTCTGCAATCGTGAGATTGCTCAACCCAGAGGCCTGGCTCTGATACCAATTGAAGGTGTGTGTTAGCACGAGAAGGGGGGGTTGAATCGTGCTTAGATTTTCAAAATACTCTTCTAAAACTTTTTCTTTCAAAAAAACTTCTCAGAAGGGTAACCTTCTGAGTCGCAGCGGAGAGTCCTTCTGAAACTTGTAGATTATAACTATCAAGTGTAAATACTTGTAGTTATAATGAAAGAGAGTTAGTGTAATAATAACTATATTAACATGATAATATATTCAAGATATACATGAGATATTAACATAGTTGTAGCAACTAGAAACCATGTATAGAGATACTTTCTAGATAAGTTATCTAATATGAAGAATTAGGAACTTATTCAAGATAATATCTACGCACATAATAATATACTTTAAACTTCAGAAACACATTCTTGTTCAAAGAGAAATGGTCATAGAGCCTCAGAACCCTCATACGAAGTTTCTGATATTACTTTCTGGTGAGAGCATAATTTGTACTGGTTCATTACGTTATTAATATCTCTCACCCCAGTCATCGAATCAAAGATCCAACCGTTCAGATGTTAGAACTATGTGTCCTTAACATTCTCATAAATTTTCAGCTCGATCCAACGGTTAACGAATCCGTATATGAAGAATTACGATGACTGGTTTATAGAAAATCTGCTCTAAGAACTCATTATGTTCTTGCACGTTTTCACTTCAAAAGTTGTCTTTCTCTCTGATGTAATTTTCTGATAGAAAAAGCTAGTTAATATCATGCATCTTATACTTTATATAGAGTGTGAATTAAGATAAAGATTAAGCAACTAGAGATTAAACAAGCAATAAAGTTCAGAGAGAAGTATAGAAAGTGAACACAATTTTATACTGGTTCGGCCAATGATGCCTACATCCAGTTCTCAAACAATTGTTTGAGTTCCACTAACTTTCTTCAAAGTTACAGATATTATCAGCCTTCTCAGGCTCTCCCAAGTATTCTTTTCTTCTAGCCTCTTCAGGCTTTGCAGTGAATATTCTTTCCACAAGCCTTTCCAGGCTAAACATAGATATTCTTTCCTCAAGCCTTCTCAGGCTAAGCTTTCGATATTCTTTCCTCAAGCCTTCTCAGGCTAAGCCACCTTTTCACACTAGAAAAGGATTTACGTTGCCTTAGATTACACTAAGGACTTTTCACTCCACTCTTACAAGTAAGAGATTAGTATTCTTTCATCAAGCCACTCCTGGCTTCTCTTGCTTAACTCAACACCATGAGCAAGACTAGTATTCTTTGATTGGCCTCTTCAGGCTACCTTGCTCATTCACCATGAGACTTTTACAAGTATTCTTTTCCTAGCCTCTTCAGGCTCTAATTGCTCAACCTCCACATGAGTGAGACTTTTACAAATAAATACAGATTTGTGTTTGAAAGATGTGTGCGTAAAGCACTTAGAAACAAATGCTTAAGGACTTTGAATGAACAAAGGAAATCCTTAAAACAACTCCTATTCGAAGCTTGCAACAGCAAGAATATTATCTAATGAAAGGATAAGAATAGAAGATTTCAAGAAATTTTCTTTTGAGAGAAAATTTCTCTTTTACAGAATCTCGGGTTTCTCTAGGAATATGAGTAGAAAAGATTTGATTTTAATTCCTTAGAGTGACCCTAGATGCTTGTTAGTGATGTGTATAAAAGTTGAATTAATGTTCTAACATCACTAGGAAATTTGGCAGCATTGCAGGCAACGTGCAAGCCCACTTTGTGTTTTGTTGGGAGCTTATTTATAGCCTTTTCCAGATTATAGCCGTTGTGCACAGTTCCCAAGACTTTCTGATATGTCCTTCTGAGAGACTACCTTCTGAGAGTCTTCTGAGAGGAGTCTTCTGAGAGCTTTCGAGGACTGCTTCTGAGAGCTTTCCGAGTACTGCCTTCTGAGAGCTTTCTGAGAGGAGAGAGCTTTCCGAGAGAGAGTACTGCCTTCTGAGAGCTTTCTGAGAGGACTGCCTCTGAGAGCTTTCTGAGAGGACTGCTTTCTGAGAATTTGTGCTTCTCACAAATTCTATTCAGCCTTCTGAGAAAACTGCTCTCTCATAACCAAGTCAGCACTTCATGAGAAGGCTGATGCATCTTCTTGATGTGTCTTGACTATCCCAAAGAGAAGTTTCTGAAAGAATTTCTTCTTTCCTTAATGATGTATCTTCTCATTCAAGATGCCTTGATTAGATCAGAGGTGACTCCTCAGATGTAGATTTTTCTCAGCTTCTTGAAGGAACTTCTTGGACAACTTTCTCATAAGCTCACAGCTTCTGAGAGCTTCTCAGATGCTGGCTTTCTGAACCTTCTCCGGAAGGTGTATCTTCTGAT
>RYYW01000269.1:0-82795 GCA_013621005.1 Aeschynomene evenia | reverse complement strand
TTCAATTAGGACCAAAATAGGCTCTTTACATCATCCTTTCGTTATCTAAACCTTTCTAGTAACTAAAATGGAAGAATTAACCAAAGTAAGACCAAATGAAGCTCACACACTCAATTAGGACCAAAATAGGCTCATTACATCATCCTTTGGTTATCTACACCATCCTAGTAACTAAAATGGAAGAATAGACCAAAGTAAGACCTAATGAAGCTCAATACACTCAATTACGACCAAAATAGGCTCATTACATGATCCTTTGGTAATCTAAACCTTCCTAGTGACTAAAATGAAAGAATTGACCAAAGTAAGACCTAATGAAACTCAACACACTCAATTAGGACGAAAATAGGCTCAATACATCATCCTTTGGTTATCTAAACCTTCCTAGTGACTAAAGTGGAGTCATGGACCAAAGTAAGACCAAATGAAGCTCAATGCACTCAATTAGGACCAAAATAGGCTCATTACATCATCCTTTGGTTATCTAAACCTTCGTAATGACTAAAATTGCGTCATTGACCAATGTAAGACCAAATGAAGCTCAATACATTTAATTATGACCAAATTAGGCTCATTACATCACCTTTCGTTATCTAAACCTTCCTAGTAACTAAAATGGAAGAATTGACCAAAGTAAGACCTAATTAAGCTCAATACACTCAATTAGGACCAAAATAGGCTCATTACATCATCCTTTGGTTATCTACACCATCCTAGTAACTAAAATGGAAGAATTGACCAAAGTAAGACATAATGAAGCTCAATACACTCAACTAGGACCAAAATAGGCTCATTACATCATCCTTTGGTTATCTAAACATTCCTAATGACTAAATTGGAGTCATTGACCAAAGTAAGACCAAATGAAGCTCAATACATTCAATTAGGACCAAAATAGGCTCATTACATCATCCTTTCGTTATCTAAACCTTCCTAGTAACTAAAATGGAAGAATTAACCAAAGTAAGACCTAATGAAGCTCAATACACTCAATTAGGACCAAAATAGGCTCATTACATCATCCTTTGGTTATCTACACCATCCTAGTAAATATAATGGAAGAATTGACCAAAGTAAGCCTAATGAAGCTCAATACACTCAATTAGGACCAAAATAGGCTCATTACATGATCCTTTGGTAATCTAAACCTTCCTAGTGACTAAAATGAAAGAATTGACCAAAGTAAGACGTAATGAAACTCAACACACTCAATTAGGACCAAAATAGGCTCAATACATCATCCTTTGGTTATCTAAACCTTCCTAGTGACTAAAGTGGAGTCATGGACCAAAGTAAGACCAAATGAAGCTCAATGCATTTAATTAGGACCAAAATAGGCTCATTACATCATCCTTTCGTTATCTAGATAACCTTCCTAGTGACTGAAGTGGAGTCATGGACAAAAGTAAGACCAAATGAAGCTCAATACACTCATTAGGACCAAAATAGGCTCATTACATCATCCTTTGGTTATCTAAACCTTCCAAGTGACTAAAATGGAAGAATTGACCAAAGTAAGACCAAATGAAGCTCAACGCACTCAATTAGGACCAAAATAGGCTCATTACATCATCCTTTGGTTATCTAAATAACCTTCCTAGTGACTGAAGTGGAGTCATGGACCAAAGTAAGACCAAATGAAGCTCAATACACTCAATTAGGACCAAAATAGGCTCATTACATCATCCTTTGGTTATCTAAACCTTCCAAGTGACTAAAATGGAAGATTGACCAAAGTAAGACCAAGTGAAGCTCAATACACTCAATTAGGACCAAAATAGGATCATTACATCATCCTTTGGTTATCTAAACCTTCCTAGTGGCTAAAATGGAGTCATGGACCAAAGTAAGACCAATGAAGCTCAATACATTCAATTAGGACCAAAATAGGCTCATTACATCATCCTTTCGTTATCTAAACTTCCTAGTAACTAAAATGGAAGAATTGACCAATGTAAGACATAATGAAGCTCAATACACTCAATTAGGACCAAAATAGGCTCATTACATCATCCTTTGGTTATCTAAACCTTCCTAGTGACTAAAATGAAAGAATAGACCAAAGTAAGACCTAATGAAGCTCAATACACTCAATTAGGACCAAAATAGGCTCATTACATGATCCTTTGGTAATCTAAACCTTCCTAGTGACTAAAATGAAAGAATTGACCAAAGTAAGACCTAATGAAACTCAACACACTCAATTAGGACGAAAATAGGCTCAATACATCATCCTTTGGTTATCTAAACCTTCCTAGTGACTAAATGGAGTCATGGACCAAAGTAAGACCAAATGAAGCTCAATGCACTCAATTAGGACCAAAATAGGCTCATTACATCATCCTTTGTTATCTAAACCTTCGTAATGACTAAAATTGCGTCATTGACCAATGTAAGACCAAATGAAGCTCAATACATTTAATTATGACCAAATAGGCTCATTACATCATCCTTTCGTTATCTAAACCTTCCTAGTAACTAAAATGGAAGAATTGACCAAAGTAAGACCTAATTAAGCTCAATACACTCAATTAGGACCAAAATAGGCTCATTACATCATCCTTTGGTTATCTACACCATCCTAGTAACTAAAATGGAAGAATTGACCAAAGTAAGACATAATGAAGCTCAATACACTCAACTAGGACCAAAATAGGCTCATTACATCATCCTTTGGTTATCTAAAACATTCCTAATGACTAAATTGGAGTCATTGACCAAAGTAAGACCAAATGAAGCTCAATACATTCAATTAGGACCAAAATAGGCTCATTACATCATCCTTTCGTTATCTAAACCTTCCTAGTAACTAAAATGAAGAATTAACCAAAGTAAGACCTAATGAAGCCAATACACTCAATTAGGACCAAAATAGGCTCATTACATCATCCTTTGGTATTCTTACACCATCCTAGTAAATATAATGGAAGAATTGACCAAAGTAAGCCTAATGAAGCTCAATACACTCAATTAGGACCAAAATAGGCTCCATTACATGATCCTTTGGTAATCTAAACCTTCCTAGTGACTAAAATGAAAGAATGACCAAAGTAAGACGTAATGAAACTCAACACACTCAATTAGGACCAAAATAGGCTCAATACATCATCCTTTGGTTATCTAAACCTTCCTAGTGACTAAAGTGGAGTCATGGACCAAAAGTAAGACCAAATGAAGCTCAAATGCATTTAATTAGGACCAAAATAGGCTCATTACATCATCCTTTCGTTATCTAGATAACCTTCCTAGTGACTGAAGTGGAGTCATGGACCAAAGTAAGACCAAATGAAGCTCAATACACTCAATAGGACCAAAATAGGCTCATTACATCATCTTTGTTATTCTAAACCTTCCAAGTGACTAAAATGGAAGAATTGACCAAAGTAAGACCAAATGAAGCTCAACGCACTCAATTAGGACCAAAATAGGCTCATTACATCATCCTTTGTTATCTAAATAACCTTCCTAGTGACTGAAGTGGAGTCATGGACCAAAGTAAGACCAAATGAAGCTCAATACACTCAATTAGGACCAAAATAGGCTCATTACATCATCCTTTGGTTATCTAAACCTTCCAAGTGACTAAAATGGAAGAATTGACCAAAGTAAGACCAAGTGAAGCTCAATACACTCAATTAGGACCAAAATAGGATCATTACATCATCCTTTGGTTATCTAAACCTTCCTAGTGGCTAAAATGGAGTCATGGACCAAAGTAAGACCCAATGAAGCTCAATACATTCAATTAGGACCAAAATAGGCTCATTACATCATCCTTTCGTTATCTAAACCTTCCTAGTAACTAAAATGGAAGAATTGACCAATGTAAGACATAATGAAGCTCAATACACTCAATTAGGACCAAAATAGGCTCATTACATCATCCTTTGGTTATCTAAACCTTCCTAGTGACTAAAATGAAAGAATTGACCAAAGTAAGACCTAATGAAGCTCAATACACTCAATTAGGACCAAAATAGGCTCATTACTGTAAGCTCCAGAACCCTTCTGAGAGAATTAGGCATTATTCTCTTATAGTAATGAAAGTTTTAATGATAACAAGGTAAGCCATAAGTATAAAAATTTTACTTAGGGTTTTGCTAATATGTGCGCTAAGTGTCTCAGAAAGCTTTAAATTACTGCAATACCATGAGCAAAGACCAAGACAAAACATCAAGTAACCTCGAGATCAATTGATAAAATCATAGCGCCAAAGATATCAGAAAGGATGTCTCAGAAGCGCAGAAGGTGAAAACATGTTTCTGAGAAAAGAACACTGTCGCCTCAGAAGGGTCTCAGAAGACCTTGCGACTTGTAGTTCTCAGAAGGGTCTTCCCTCAGAAGGTTCGCCTCAGAAGTCCGTACAACTCTCAGAAAGTTGGACTCAGAAGCAACCAAGTGTCTGGACTCAAGGGATCGCAAGCAATCTCAGAAAGCTCACTACAACTAGCCAGGGAAGTGGGAACACGCGCACTGTGCAGTTCTGAAAAGTTCCTCATTTCGCGCTGACTGTAGCAGGGAGCCGTTCTGAAAAGGACACAGCCACATAAGCAAAGTGAAAGCTTCTAATTTCGCGGCTCTTTGATGCCTATATATATGAGTTCAATTCCAGAGCAATGTGACGAAACTCTTGCGCTAAAACTCTTGATTAAACGTGCCAAAACTCTGTTGAATTGAAAATCATTTTGCGAAAACTTAGAACTTTCTCAGAAAGACAATTTTTACGAAATTGTTCTTCTAACTTTGCAAAATCTTCTAGTTCTGAACTGGTGTAAATTCTTACATTTGTAAGTTAAATCTAGAAGTCTACTAAGGGTCAAATTAAGTTTGTAACTTAATCTTAGTAGTTGATTTTCGAAGCAAAAACAACTTTCTGAAAAACGTTAAGTCCTTCGTTGTTTGAAGGCAGTTTTAAGACCTCTAGTGTTTGAGGCAAAGTTCAAAGTCCTTAATTGTTTAAGGCAGGGAAGTCCTCTGTTGTGAGGCAAGGAAGTCCTCTGTTGTGAGGCAAAGAAGTCCTCTAGTGTTGGAGGCAAGGAAGTCCTCTAGTGTGAGGCAAGGAAATCCACTTCGGGTTGTGAAGTGGTGGAAGTCCTTTACTTGGTAAAGGCAGTGTTGTCTGAGAAGGCACATTAAGAAGAATATCTAAGAACTCTCAACTGAAGGTTGAGGACTGGAGTAGGTTGGTTATAACCGAACCAGTATAAAACTCTTTGTGTTAAGTTTTTCTTCCTTACTCTTTAATTGCATAAAGCTTTGAGAAAAACTTAACCACGATTTTAATTAAGAAGTCTCGTGAAAACATTACTGATTTAAATCAGAAAGCGTTTAAAAGATTATAACTTAAAGTCGTTTTCTTAAGACTGCTCAGATAGGAACTTTTTCAGAAAGACTGAGTTCTCAGAAACTTAATCTTCTCAGAAAGCTATTTCCGCTGCAAACTCTTAAATCTACCTTCTGAGTGAAAACAACTTTCTAAGTAAAGGTTTTAAGAAGTAATTTTTAAAACTTGCACGATTCAACCCCCCCCCCTTCTCGTGCACACATACACTTTCAATTGGCATCAGAGCTCGGTCCTTAAGGGGTTGAGCACTTAGCAGTGTCAAGGAAAAAGATCCACGAAAGGAAATATGAATTCACCAGCTGCATTCATATTAGATGGGGCTTCAATAAACAGACCTCCGATGTTTCTCGGAGACAGCTTCGACTACTGGCGTGACAGAATGACGTTGTTCATCAAGCACACCAGTCTGGACTTATGGGATAGGATCGAGAATGGAGACTATCAGCCTCTGCAGACAATTACAGAGGATGCTGTAGTTGCAACAGACGCTGAGCCAGGAGTGGCACCTCCAGCACTCAGAACCTATACAAGACGAGTCCCTAAGGATGAATGGACTCAAGAAATGAAGGAGAAGATACAACTCAACTTCAAAGCCAAGTATATTCTCCTCTGTGCTTTACCCAAGGTAGAATATGACAAAATTGTGTCATGTGATACTGCACAAGAGATTTGGGAAAGACTTCATATGCTGCACGAAGGTAATGACGAAGTCAAGGAAACGAAAATCTCAATGCTCGTACACAAATACGAGTCCTTTAGCATGCAACCTGAGGAAACTATTGACAGCATGTCAATAAGATTTCTCCATATCATCAACCAACTGAAAGTCTTGGGAAAGACTTATTCAAACGCTGAGATGGTAAGAAAAATCCTCAGAAGCCTTTCTGCAAAATGGCGTCCTAAGGTCACAGCAATCCAGGAAGCCAAGGATCTAAACCAGCTGGGTCTGGATGTACTATTTGGTTCGCTCAGAACGCATGAGATCGAACTGGAAGGACTGCTTGGAGGACCATCTTCATCCTCAAGACCTCAGAAAGCTCTGGCTCTGAAAAGTCAGATCAAGAAGACTTCAAAAGCCCTAAAGGCTGAAGAAACATCTGAGTCTGAAAACGATCAAGACTCAGATTCCGATGAAGATGATATCTCTCTTCTAGTAAGGAAAATGAAGAAAGCTTGGAAGAGAAGACCAAGCAAAGACAAAGAGATCACTCCTAGAAAAGGAAAGTCAAAACCTTCTGATGCCACATGTTTCGGGTGTGGAGAAAAGGGCCACTTCAGAACGGAGTGCCCTCAGAACAAGGGAAAGAAGAAGTTCATTCCCAAGAAGAAGAAGAAGGCAATGGCTGCTACATGGAGTGACTCAGAAGAGGAAGGCTCTGAGTCAGCAAGTGAAGAGGAAGCTAATGTCTGCTTCATGGCTGGTACTGACTATATTCTGGAAACAGAATCTGAGTCAGAAGAGGTACCAAACTCTCCTCCTCTCTCATACTCATACAATGAGATCTCAGAACTCTATGAAGAGCTTCTGAGAGACTCAAACGAATTAGCTAACAATTTCAGCAAACTAAGAAAGTCTTTCAAACACTTAGAAGCTGAAAATGCTAGACTAATTCAAGAAGTAGAGAACCTAAGGCTTGAAAGAGATGACTTTAAAAATAGATATCTTGAAGGTCACAACCTCTATCAAGCTTTAGAAACAATGTCTTCTGTAACTGTTGAAAAAGCCGAACTGGCTTTGATAGAATTACAAAAGACAAATGAGCTTCTCACTTCTGACTTAGTTAAGATGGTCAAGGGTGAAAAAATGATGACACTCTTGCTTGGTGGTCAAAGACCTTACAAGGATAAGAGTGGACTTGGTTATGAAGAAATCTTCGAACCAAATGATATTGATCCATCTTTAACTAAATCATCTCGCACGTGCATCACATGTTTTAAAAATGGCCATGGTTCTGAAAAATGTCCTATGTTGGAAAAAGGAAAAATCTCTAAGCCTCAGAAGGCTCAAAAGAAAACTCAGAAAGCAAAGCCTTCTAAGAAGACTAACCCCTCTTAGAAGGGAAAAGCTTCTCAGAAAGCAAGTGCTTCTGAAAAGGGCAAACAAAAGGTCTCTGACTCTCAAAATCATGACCCTTCTAAGAAAAGAAGGCAAAAGCACAAGAAAGCTAACAAGCAAGGACCCAACAAAGAATGGGTACCTAAATCGGTTAACTTTGTGACTGCAGGTACATCATCAAGCGCTGCTCCACCACCACGATGAGCAGTGGTACCTTGACAGTGGCTGCTCGAGGCACATGACTGGAAGCAAGCACTGGTTCAGAAGCCTCAAGCCCAAAAAGGGCGGAACAGTGCGATTCGGTGATGGAGCTAAGGGAAGAGTCACTGCAATCGGAGATGTTGGTAAGGATTCCTCTCACCAAATCTCAGATGTACTTTTGGTCGATGGCTTAACTCACAATCTATTAAGCATTAGTCAATTTTGTGACAAAGGCTTAAAGGTTGAGTTTTATGCCAAGTATTGTCATGTGATTAATCTCACAAATGACAAGGTCGTTCTGGAAGGAAAACGTGTTGGTAACATTTATGTTATCCATCTGGATGATCTAAAGGATCAAAATGTGGAATGCCTTGTCTCTGTCCAAGAAGACAAATGGCTATGGCATAAGAAACTTGGTCATGCCCATATGAGACTTCTTTCTGAACTCTCTCAGAAAGGACTTGTAAAGGGCCTTCCCAGAATTAAGTATCAGAAGGATGCAACCTGCGACTTCTGTGAAAAAGGGAAACAGACCAAGGCTTCCTTTCCCAGTAAAAGTGGTATTTCTACTCAGAAACCACTGGAACTGCTCCACATGGATCTCTTCGGACCAACCAGAACGGCTTCCCTTTCTGGAAAACGCTATGGTCTTGTCATAGTGGATGATTACTCCAGATTCACTTGGGTTTTCTTTCTAGCTTCTAAGGAAGAAACTTTTGAGAAGTTCAAAGCATTTGTGAAAAGAGTTTCAACTGAAAAGGATTCGCACATTCATGCCATTAGATCAGATCATGGTGGTGAATTTGAGAATCATGCTTTTGAAAAGCTTTGTGAAAATCTGGGCATTGCTCACGAATTCTCATCTCCCAGAACTCCTCAACAAAATGGAGTACTTGAGAGGAAGAATCGAAGCCTTCAAGAGATGGCAAGAACAATGCTCTTAGAAAGTGGACTTTCAAAAGGTTTCTGGGCTGAAGCAGTTAATACTTCATGCTACATTTAGAATCGAGTCTTTCTGAGACCAATTCTGAAAAAGACACCTTACGAGCTATGGAAGAATAAAATACCAAACATTTCTTATTTCCATGTATTTGGTTCTTCTTGTTTTATTCTCAACACAAAGGACAAACTCTCTAAGTTTGATCCTAAGTCCGATGATGGATACTTCCTAGGATACTCCTCAGTCTCTAAAGCTTACAGAGTATATAACAAAAGGAGTAAATGTGTTGAAGAGACAATCCATATTAAGTTCAAATAACTTAGTAAGGACATGTCTCAGAAAGATGCTAACTTAGAAGATGAGTTTGAGAAACTCAACATCTCTTCTGAGAAAGCCAAAAGGAAAATTCTTATAGATGATGAGACTGACTTCCAACCCATGGAACAATCATCTCCATCTAAAGAAAAATCTAGTAACATCATCGAAGCTCCAGAACCTAGAGAATCTACTTCTCCAAATACAATAGAACCTAGATTCTCAGAAGGACAAGCTTCTGATGACTCAGAAAGAGAACCTTCTGTGTCTCCTTCTCAGAACCATACTCCTAAGGGGATTAGAGGCTCAAGAGACTTGAAGAACGTCTCTCAGAACAAAGTCTTGGGCAATCCAGAACGTGGCGTAAGAACCAGAAGGAACTATACAAATCTTGCTATGGTTTCTGAGCTTGAACCAGACTCCATAAAAGAGGCGTTAGATGATCCTAACTGGGTAAATGCCATGCATGATGAACTTGACAAATTCGAGAGAAATCAAGTTTGGAAACTAACTCAAAAGCCCAAAGGCAAGAGTGTCATTGGGACTAAATGGGTGTTTCGAAACAAACTTGATGAAAACGGTCAAGTCGTGAGAAACAAGGCCAGATTGGTTGCTCAAGGGTACAACCAACAAGAAGGGATAGACTATGATGAAACTTTTGCTCCAGTCGCAAGATTGGAAGCTATCAGAATGTTGCTAGCTTTTGCTGCACATAAAGGTTTCAAACTCTATCAGATGGACGTTAAGTCCGCCTTCTTGAATGGATACCTTTCTGAGGAAGTTTATGTAAAACAACCTCCTGGTTTTGTGAATGATGGATTCCCGAATCACGTATTCAAGCTTACAAAGGCTCTCTATGGTTTGAAACAAGCTCCAAGAGCTTGGTACGATAGATTGAGTTCTTTTTTGCTTAAAAACGGATTCTCAAGAGGGAAAGTGGACACAACTCTTTTTACGCTCTCAGAAGACTCTGGCTTCTTGATTGTCCAGATTTATGTTGATGACATAATATTTGGCGCAACCAATGAATGCCTTTGCAAAGAATTCTCCAAGCTTATGCAAGGTGAATTCGAGATGAGCATGATGGGAGAATTAAAATTCTTCCTAGGATTGCAAATCAAGCAAGAGTCAGAAGGGACAGTTATCCACCAAGAGAAGTATACCAAAGAACTTCTGAGGAAGTTTCTGATGGATAAGGCCAAACCCATGAGCACTCCCATGCATCCCTCTCAAGTAATTGACTTGGATGAAGATGGTGAGAAAGTCTCAGAAAGCAACTATCGAGGGATTATTGGATCACTTCTCTACTTAACTGCCTCCAGACCAGATATCCAACTCAGTGTTGGGATCTGTGCTAGATTCCAGTCCAAGCCTAAGCAATCACATTTAACTGCAGTTAAACGAATTTTACGATATTTAAGTGGAACTACTAATCTTGGTCTTTGGTACGAGAAAGGTTGTTCTTCTGATGTTGTAGGATACTGTGATGCTGACTACGCTGGAGATAGGATCGATCGCAAAAGGACAAGTGGCTGTTGCTGCTTCTTTGGAAAATGCTTGATCACTTGGTCTTGCAAGAAGCAAAATACGATCGCCCTATCAACTGCTGAAGCTGAATATGTATCTGCTGCGAACTGTTGTTCTCAGATGCTCTGGATTAAGAATCAACTACTTGACTATCAATTAAGGTACACCAAAATCCCTATCCTTTGTGATAATACAAGTGCTATCAACTTAGCTAAGAATCCTATTCAGCATTCTCGATCCAAGCACATTGATATAAAACATCATTTTATTCGGGATCATGTGCAAAAAGGCGACATTGAACTTAAATTTGTGAATACTGAGGATCAAATCTCAGATATATTTACAAAGCCTTTACCCGAGGATCGTTTCAATGATCTGAAAGGACTTCTCAATCTAAGACGTTTCTAAGTACTTTGAAAATTAAAAACTTTTTCTTAGAAACCCCCCTTAGTCCTAGCTTAGGCTCTAAGACAAACTATAGAACTAAGCTTCTGAGCTAGAAGTAGGAAAACACAGAAAAACTCTATCTGAGAAAATTTGTTCTCAGAAGACTCATCTCTCAGAAAGGAGATCTTCTGAAACACTTCTCAGAAGGAGGGTTTCTCAGAAGGACCACTTCTCTCAGAAAGGTACCTTCCGAGAAACAAGTTACCAACGGTAACTTTTGGATAAGTGTCGGGAAACGGCTAGTTACAAGCCATTTCTATAAATACTCATGGCATTGTTTCATTTGAGCACTTTACGCTTAAAACTTACCAAAACTCTGCCAAATCCTCTCCTCGCTTTCCAATCCTCATCTGTTCTCGCTCTCTCTCTAATATGTCTCTCTCTCTCGTTCCTCTCTATCTCTTCTCATTTCTTCTCAAACTTAAAATTTTCTTCCTAATGGCCACCTCTGGAGAGATTAAGGGCTTAATGAGAAACAACCTTAATGAAGTCTTCGAAGATATTCTCTACGACAATGAGGAGATGCAGTCCCTATTCCACAAGACTTATCTTCCAAGAAATCTTGCTATGGGAAGGGTACTACCTCTCAATGTATACAATCAAGTGGATGAGCTTCAACTCACCTTCCTCAAGCAACCTGGATGGCCAGCCATGATGAGCTCAGAGGACGTATGTTACCCAAATGTGGTGAGAGCATTCTATTCGCAAATAGAAAGGTTCACCAACAAAGGGGTAAAAAGCACGATTGCTGATCAGCAAATCCGCTTCTCCTCCTCTGACATCAACAAAGTTTTCAAGACCTTGAATGGTGGTGCTGTCATCGCCGACGATCCAGAATGGGTCAAGGAGGTAGATGACTCAGAAGAAGAAGTGGTGACACTTCTAACTGGTAGCAACAGTCTACCACTCAAGGGCGTAAAAGTGCCTCATCTTACGCAAGAGGCCAGAATCATCTTCTCAGTCGTTCAACACACCCTTCTCCCTCGGATTGGAGACATGGGGAACGTTACCACCATGGATGCATGCCTAATGTACCACCTCGGATTGGGAGGATGGTGCTCAACTACATGATGCACCAGGCTCATCCGAAGAGGGCTCTCACAAGTCTACCTTACGGAAGCCTTCTGACCAGAATCCTCGACCATTTCTCTTTCCCCCTTGAAGACTATGAATATGTCTTCAATCACAGCAAATTCACCATGGTCACCTTCAACAACATCAAGAAGAAAAAGGTACTAGAGACGGGGGCACCTAAGAAGAAGGAGGAAGCAAAGCCCTCTAAGGGAGCTGCTGGTCCCAACCAGCCCTCTAAGGCTGAGAAAGGAAAGGAAAAGGTTTCCGATCCTTCAGAAAAGAAGAAGAAGTAGCAAAAGGTGACTCATCCTTCTCCAACAAGGGTGACCAGGAGTATGGCTTCTGAGGAAGCTCAGAAGACTCCTCAGAAGAAACCTGAGGTTGTTGAGGCTGCTGAAGACTCAGAGGAAACAACTTCTGAGCAACTCCTGACCAGAAAGAGGAAAGCACCTCCAACTCTCCAAGTCCCAGACGTTCCACCAGAAGGGAAAAAGAAACGTGGTCGTTTGGTAAAAGCTTACTCTAAAACTCCACCTCCCTTTCTTAAATCTTCTTCTACTTCAATTCCTGTTTCTGATTCTGTTGCTGGTTTTAAACCCACCAAATTTAAAACTAAACTCCTGCATTCCTTGAATTATCAGGGAAAGACTCACAAAGGAGTGGGGATAAAAACCACTAAGAAACAGAGCCTGCCAAAGCCAACGGGTAAAGAAATTGTAGCAGTTGCTGCTACTGCCGCCACCACCGCTACTACTGCTGCTGCTGTTGAAGAAGAAGCAGATGCTTCTCATCACTCCTCCCCATCTGGGAATGTCTCCCCTACCAGAGAAGACATTCAGGGGCACGAAGGAAATGTTGCTGATTCCTCTTCTGAGGAAGAAGATGCGGCAAGCTTCCGCATTGAGCATCGCACTCCAGATGCTGGAAGCTCCAAGAAAGAGCCCCAGAAGAAGCCATCTGAGGTTTCTATGGTGGAACTTTCTGAAGCAACCACAACTGAGGCTGCTACTGTGAATGCTGAGTCATTGGCTCAGACGATGCTTGAGGTCCAGAAGGAACTGGATCAACCTTCTGAGACTCCAGAAGCTGCTCAGATGCAACCAGAACAACAACTACAGCATGAGGAAGCCTTACTTGAACCAACTTCTGACGTTGGTCCTATCTCTTCCGAGATCCCTTCGGAACATGAGGAAACTCATGTCTCAACACATGAAGTAGTGCCAGGGACCACCAGCACTGGGCTCAGCTCAGAGGTGGGCGCTGACGCTACCATGGCTGCCGGAGTTGCAGCAGCTGAGGCATTTGTTGCCCACAGTTCCTTAGAAGGAACTCTATCTGAGAAGGACTCTCAGAAGGAACCAGAGGTTCCTCCTCTAGATATAACAGAGGTTCCTCCTACATCCTATGATCAACAAGGTCCCACCTTCTCGATTACGGACTCAATGATTGGTTCCGGCTTTCAGCTGGGAAGGATGGTAGTCACCCCACCGTCTGTGCAATTTCGGCCTTTCTTTGGTCGACTTGAGAAGTAGAAAGGTAGTGAAGCCATCCATAGTCAGATCTCAACTTTCAGCCTCTCCGAAGATGCTCAGACTTCTGGTGCTATGGAGCAACCATCAGCCAGGCAACCTTCTGATCTAGACCTTGCTCTAGTTTCTGAGGACACTCAAAGGAAGCCTTCCATTGAACTTGCTGCTATTGAAGGCAAAGCTGTCCAAGAAGAAGAACTTCCTGAATATCAAAAGAGGGATATCTTCGATGAAGTACTTGAGGCTGAAGTCTCTCGTCTTCCTTCATCTCAACCCTCATCTTCTCAACAACCTTCCACTGCCTCTGAACTACCTCCAGAATGCGCTCCGAATGCGACTCAGAGCGAGATTCTCATGGAGATATGCCAGCTGCTACGCTACATTGCCAGAAGACAGTAGTTCTTAGCCATCCTTTTTGATGTAACAAAGGGGGAGTAGATAAAATGATAAAAATTTTGTACATTGGCTATCGTAAACACTAGGCTAGAACTTAGGGGGAGCAACAACTTAGGGGGAGCCAAATATTTTGTATCTCTACAAAACCATCAATGAAAAATCATTATTTTGGCATCTCATGTCTTACTTAATTTTATGCTCATTTTTTATTATTTGGCATTTCTTGATTTACTTAGCCTGGTATTTCTGAATTTCATACATATATTCATCATGAAATACACGCTATGTAATTGATAATCTCAAACAGTGATCATACATTGCATACTTTAACTGTTGATTATCACAGCCTTCTAAGAAAATAACAAAGCCTTCTCTCAGAAAGCTAAGTTAGTTTCTAAGAAAGCAAAAGTGCATTCTGAATAAGTTGTGAACTTACTCAGAAACACTTCTGAACTTAAGCAAAATTATTATCTTAAGACTTAAGTTGTTATCATCAAAAAGGGGGAGATTGTAAGCTCCAGAACCCTTCTGAGAGAATTAGGCATAATTCTCTTAGAGTAATGAAAGTTTTAATGATAACAAGGTAAGCCATAAGTATAAAAATTTTACTTAAGGTTTTGCTAATATGTGCGCTAAGTGTCTCAGAAAGCTTTGAATTACTGCAATACCATGAGCAAAGACCAAGACAAAACATCAAGTAACCTCGAGATCAATTGATAAAATCATAGCGCCAAAGATATCAGAAAGGATGTCTCAGAAGCGCAGAAGGTGAAAACATGTTTCTGAGAAAAGAACACTGTCGCCTCAGAAGGGTCTCAGAAGACCTTGCGACTTGTAGTTCTCAGAAGGGTCTTCCCTCAGAAGGTTCGCCTCAGAAGTCCGTACAACTCTCAGAAAGTTGGACTCAGAAGCAACCAAGTGTCTGGACTCAAGGGATCGCAAGCAATCTCAGAAAGCTCACTACAACTAGCCAGGGAAGTGGGAACACGCGCACTGTGCAGTTCTGAAAAGTTCCTCATTTCGCGCTGACTGTAGCAGGGAGCCGTTCTGAAAAGGACACAGCCACATAAGCAAAGTGAAAGCTTCTAATTTCGCGGCTCTTTGATGCCTATATATATGAGTTCAATTCCAGAGCAATGTGACGAAACTCTTGCGCTAAAACTCTTGATTAAACGTGCCAAAACTCTGTTGAATTGAAAATCATTTTGCGAAAACTTAGAACTTTCTCAGAAAGACAATTTTTACGAAATTGTTCTTCTAACTTTCTCAGAAAGCGTTTAAAATATTATAACTTAAAGTCGTTTTCTTAAGACTGCTCAGATAGGAACTTTCTCAGAAAGACTGAGTTCTCAGAAACTTAATCTTCTCAGAAAGCTATTTCCGCTGCAAACTCTTAAATCTACCTTCTGAGTGAAAACAGCTTTCTAAGTAAAGGTTTTAAGAAGTAATTTTTAAAACTTGCACGATTCAACCCCCCCCCTTCTCGTGCACACATACACTTTCAATTACATCATCCTTCGGTTATCTAAACCTTCCTAATGACTAAAATGGTGTCATTGACCAAAGTAAGACCAAATGAAGCTCAATACATTCAATTAGGATCAAAATAGGCTCATTACATCATCCTTTCGTTATATAAACCTTCCTAGTAACTAAAATGAAAGAATTGACCAAAGTAAGACCTAATGAAGCTCAATACACTCAATTAGGACCAAAATAGGCTCATTACATCATCCTTTGGTTATCTAAACCTTCCTAATGACTAAAATGGCGTCATTGACCAAAGTAAGACCAAATGAAGCTCAATACATTTAATTAGGACCAAAATAGGCTCATTACATCATCCTTTCGTTATCTAAACCTTCCTAGTAACTAAAATGCAAGACTTGACCAAAGTAAGACCTAATTAAGCTTAATACACTCAATTAGGACCAAAATAGGCTCATTAGATCATCCTTTGCTTATCTACACTGTAACCCCCTACTAGATAGCCCTTAATGCTTAAGTCATTTTAGGCTATTTCATAAGGGTCACTCTCTCTTATCATGTTCTATTCTTTACTTTAAAATATATACGCGGAAAATAGGCGGGAGTAAAACTTTCGCAATTTGTTTACGATATAAAAATAAAAGCTTTGCGAAATACATAATCGATAAATAATAAGCCATGCCAAGATATAAACTGAATAGTCTATCAAATAAATAACTCCCAACAATCAATGAACACACAAGGAATAAATATTAGGCTTTACCCCATAAGCCAAAGGCAATGACTTATGAGACTCCACCATAAATACATGTCAAATAAATAGCTGCCGGCTAACATAGGTCCGGACTTGAAATAAATAACTCAAACAACTGAAATGAATCCATAACCGAAATGCAAATCAATGTATATAGGTTTATAAAGCGGAGGACTGAAAAATAAACTAAGGCTGGGCCTGCTCCTCGCTAGCTCCATGGTCCTGCTCTGTCTGCTCCTCTATAATATGGGGGAAAAACATAGGGTGAGCACTGGGAAGTGACTCAGTAGAGGAAGCCGCCCCGGGTTTAATTATAAAATAAGTGGAGCATGAATGAGTTCATTTCAGATATAAGTTTAAAATAATCTTTTCCCGGAACGTCTTACCTAAGTGCGTCTTATCCATTTTAATTAGACAGTTAATATGGCATAAATAAATAAAGTCTTGGTGTAGTGCACTAGTGTCCTTACACATATAAAATTGATAACTCATAAGATAACATAATACATTTAGTCAAACAACTTTATCTTGCATTAATCAATCTTTGGCACTGCCCGCCCTCCTGTATTCCTCCACATCACCGGCCCCTAGGCATGAGCTCATCCTAAACTTATGGGGAGAGGGGGGAATATCACCTTCCCTTAACAATGAGGTTGTAATGCCGAGGTTGCCATCCCTCCCGTAACAACTCTCACTGTAATGCCGAAGGCTACAACGTTTTATCTTGGTATTTCACCTTCCCTTAACAATGAGGTTGTAATGCCGAGGTTGTTATTCCTCCCTTAACAACTCTCATTGTAATGCCGAAGGCTATTGCACTTTACTTTAACTTTCCATTACATCTTAAACATGTACATAACACTATATCGTAATATCATAACTTAACATTACATCATAGCATTTAAACACACATACAATTCATAACATTACATAATGAACATACATAAATCATACGTAACATATATTATCATATAATCGTACTTTTATATTACAATAATGTATAAACATATTTTACAGCTCATATAATCATATATAAATCATGCATAAATCATATATATATCTTATTCACTTCTAACTTTGTCTTATGTAATGTTATCCTTAATTATACTCACTATTATCTTTACTATCATTATTAATACTATTATCATTACATACCATATATTATACATGTTGTTGTTCTTACTGTATTATTCTTTTATTATTAGGGTTAATATTTTATTATTATCTTCCCTATCAATATTACTATCATTATCATATTATTATTATTTCTACCTGTTACCTACCTATTATTAACTCATATACATGCTAATAGGTATAAGTTTTATGTAATAATAATATGTAATAGTAATATACACACAGATAAACTGTCTTTTATTTATTTATATATATATATATAAAACAAAAACCAAGTGCGCATGCGCTGCTCGCAGCCACCATACGCGCATATATATATATATATATATAGAACCATAATAATAATAATAATAAGGCACAAAAATTTCTAATGGGAAAAATGACCATCACATTAATTTCATAAAATCATCATCAATATGCATGAAAATAGAATGCCTAAACCCCTACCTCTCGTAGACCTCCTATGCTATGCGTAGAGACACCCCTTTCCTTCTCACTTTCTCTCTAGCCCCACGAACGGTACAAAGATGGCTTCTTTCAAAAATGGAAACGGTAGAAGTGTTCTATTTGGTGAGAGGATCAAGAATATGTGATTTGTTTTGTGATTGGGTGAGAATTGGTATGGATTTGGGGTTGTGGAATGGTTATGATTTTTGGTTTTTGAGAGAGAGAGAGTGGAATGGAGGCACAAGGATTGATGGAGGCTACCAAGAGTATTTTTGGAAATTAGGTTTTCTTAGTGGAGGCATTGATGGGTATTATATAGAGGTGTTGTGGGGCCCACCCATTACTAAAAAAAATACTAAATATTCTAAAACATCCCAAATAATACTACAATGCTCAACTAACTTTCAAATCTTTAAACATAAATTAAAAATACACATATAGGCACACAAAGAAAATAAAATAAATAACATATAACACTTTAATAAGGAGAAATTTATCCACTCTAACCCAATTAAATTCCAACCAAGGTCAATTACCCTTAATTTCACTTAATTAGAACCTAATAAAAATCGGGGTGTTACATTTCTCCCCTCCTTAGAAAGAATTTCGTCCTCAAAATTCGACACTTCTAAGACAAGAACAAAACATGACATATCAGCTCTTACCCTCGCGGAGACTCGAGGGGAAGTCCACACACAAGCAGCTTACCCGAACAAACAGGTTATGCGAAAACTAGACCACGTTGGCTGTCATACATAAAAGGACTAACTCAACTTTTTGGTTAGGGCCAATCTGGCCAAAACGCGAAACCACTTTTGTTCGTTTATCAAAATCCAAAACAAACTTTGCTTTTAAATCATATAAAACAAACAGTTTTGGAAGTAAATTATTTCCAAATCATAAACACGTTCATGGGTGATAAGACTTTTCTACGTGCAAAACTGTAGACCGAAAAGAAAATCATTTGGGGTAAGTTTTAAACAAGACAAGTTTTGAGAGAGATAGGTTCCCAATGTCAAACTAAGTCACAGGAAACCACCTAGACGTGGGAAACAAGTTCAAGAGCAAAAACATATGCTTGTATAAATATAAGGACAACTGCAATACATTTTTCAAGATAAAGACACGATCCCACCACCTTACATGACAAGTTGATACTTACGTTCCTAGGGTCCAAGATCCAACACCAATGTTTTCCTCGAGAAGCTTCATCTCTATTTTCAAAACAACATCTTAGGAAATTTTTGAAAACCCAAGTTAATTCTCATTTCCTAGTAGTTCAAAACACGTTTACTTCATTTTCAAAACTAATCATAAAGCTCGAAACCTTTTCGCTTTGCAATTAAAGGCAATTCTATAGTCTCAAGATAGACTCTAGGTTTCTCACATCCATTCTAATGAAAACATATTACCTTTACTCCTACGGCCTTTAATCACATAAGTTTTCACAAGACCTATAAGGAAATCGCTTTCGAAAACTTCATTCAAGTTATATTATACTGTTACTTCATAAACCATCTACCCATGCCCAAAACACACTACCTTAATAGTCACAAAAACAAGGAAAGCATGTCGGACCCTACGACTCATAATCACAACTGACACAGTAAGAGATCCCCAAGGTATTTTCAAACACCACAAGACAATTTTCAAGTTCACAACTAAATGATTTGTGAAAAGATCCTTAAGGAACTCCATACCTTAAGGTCGATGGGGTATGGAATCATTTTCTAAAGCCAAAGTTGAAAACTGATAGGGCTTCGGCAAGTGCACCGAATCGTACAAGTAATAAAGTCCACGGTGAGTGGGTATCGTTCCCACGAGGATTAAAGAACTGAGCAAAGATTTCGTGATATGAATTTCTAATTAGACGAATCGAATTAAGGGTAATGAAAGGTTTGAAATCATAAATTCAAAAGAGTATCAAAGTAACAGATAGTAAACTAATTTTGAAAATTTCAAAGAATGAGAGGTTAGGGAATCGGGTTCACGTATCTTCTGAAATAATTAAAACAATTGCTCGCCTTCAAATTCTAAAACTTTAATTCAATGAACGAATCTTAAATTGTCAATTCCAATCCCTTGGTAATTTAACACTTTTTCTATGAACAATCAGTCAATCCCTTGATCAAATCGTTTCACAGAAAAGAAAATATGTTTACTGATTCAAAGTTCATAAAAGTCTTGACTCTATTCCTAGTTATCAATCCTTCCAGCAATTTCCCTTGAGCTAATTCACACACTTATTTTCCCAAATAAACATATGAATCCAAGATAAGTTGAAAAGCGATTTCCCAATCTTCAGAACAACACAAAACAATAAGGTAGTTACCTGAATCGAAGAAATAGAATTCAAAGGGTTGCAATCATCGGATTAATTCATAGTGATACGATTCCCCTATCCCTAACAAGGAATTAGTTGCTCATAATCAAAGTAAACAAAGCATAGAAATTGATAGAAAGCAGGTTAAAGAACGAATAACTCATTGTATTGAAAGACAGAGTAAAAACAGAGTACTGGAATGAAAAACAAGCTGCTGCTGAAAAAAATAAGGATTCAAGATGATCGATCAGATAATAGATGACCTAATTTCCCCCTATTCTAGTCCTATATATAATCAGATAGTCTAGAATTTTCAATTGATTACAGAGGGATTTTGTTTAAAAATAACTAAGACAGTGTAATATCTAAACAGATTTAATCCTGAATTATAGATGCTCTGTTTCCACTTTTATCCGGACGCAAGGCGTAGGGAGGACGCGGCGCGCTGCATGGGTTGGTTTTTCCGGGGCGCGGGGCGCCTGCTGGACGCAGGGCGCCAGCCATTCGACCTCTCTCGGGCGCAAGGCTGGTGGAGGGCGCAAGGCGCCTTGTTTGAGCGCCTGAAGTTGTTCAATACTGTTTGTAGGGCGCGAGGCGCCATCCTGGGCGCTAGGCGCCGTATTTGGGTCATGCAGGGCGCTAGGCGCTTCATTTTGGCTGCATGGAGGGCGCTGGGCGCCAGGTAGGGCGCTGGCGGGGCGCTGGGCGCCTGGTGGAGGGCCTGGCGGGGCGCTGGGCGCCGGGATTGCTGGCAGCACTTCAGCCTTAACTTGCAGGCCATTTTCGAGGCTCCAGACACGAGAATTGGATTTCGGCATCTTCATCAAAGTTGTAGATCTTTTCGTTATCTTTCCAATGACACCAAAATCAACCTCATCCAACATCTATAGCTCCAAGTATGGTTAAAACACCATGAGAGGGTTATACACCTTTCTGCTTCTACATTGCTGCAGCTTTAGATTTTGCAATGATTTTCCATGTTCCTTCAAAGCTCCCAAATGCAACTCCAATTCTTCTACAAAATAGAACCAAAACTGCCAAAGAACACATAACCGTACCAAGAATTTAAATTAAACTCTAAACTAATTAAATTACTCTAAAATTGAACAAAATACTAATAAAACTAAGATAAAGTATTAGAAACTTATACTAAAATTATACTAAAAATGCCAAGGCATCACAACACCAAACTTAAGGTGTTGCTTGTCCCCAAGCAACCAAAATAATACTAAAATAAACCAGTAAAAATAAAGTAACAAAGTAGTGGAATCAAAGAACAATTATTTTGAAACATCACACTTTTTTCAGGTTAACTAAAAACTGTATGATTCATGCAACTATACACCATTTTCTACCAATTCAGCATTACATTGAGCAACATTAGACTTGACAATCAAGATTAAAATCCGGATCAAATTATAAGAATTTTTTTTTCACAGCTCCTGAACACCAAACTTAGTGTTTGGCCCTAGTTCCATAGATGTAATGCAATGCCTTTCAAAATATTTAACCTTTGAAATGAATCAATTTACAACAAACAATAGGGGTAAGACACTTGCAAACTTTTTTTTTTTCATACTTGCACTTTTTGCACATAATTTTTTTTTGACTCTAAATGCTTTGTCTCGGGGCAACCTTTTAAAGTAAGCTTTCGACCAACGTTCCCGGTCTAGTTGGCCCAAGACGCTAGGTGATGAAGCATCCCTCGGATCTACTTGCCCAAGTCTCTCCCTGACACGAAAACACCACAAGCACATAACTAGGTTCTAATGATTTTTAATAGAGATATCCCCTAGTCATTGGTGCTCAGAGCCTTGGATGTTTATGCTTCATTTCATTTGGAACCTTTATGCATCGTCTTTTATTGCAAGGCTCACCCCCTCCTTAATTCAATTTCCAAATGATTCAATCAATTCACAAACAATATTGGCATCACACTGCATTCACATGCACAGGGACTCACACCAAACTTAGTTAGTTAGAATTAGTCCAAAAACTCTTATAATAATTCTCTAGAAATCAATCCTAATCATCTCCTCAATTTGCATAAATAATAATTAACCACACAACCATTCAAGGTGCATAGACATGTATTCACACAGTATATGAATCAACCAAGACGAATTCAAACACAGTCTCATGCAAATTTATCCATCAATTCCACCACCATGCACTTAAATAAACGACAAAGAAATCGAAAGACATGACAATTAAAAACTAAAGAAAATAAATAGAGAGGATAGAAAACTTCCCTGGGTTGGGTTGCCTCCCAACAAGCGCTTCTTTAACGTCACTAGCTTGACGTATGGATGCCAACTTAAGGTGGGTCATATGATTCTTGTTGATCAATCCCTCCTCCAGCATGGTGCTTTAGGTTGTGCTCCTTCATGCTCACATTTTTCTCAGATTCAACCTTAGCCTTCTTGACATCTTTGAATGGTGGCGCATAGACTCCATTGTTAGCATTTGTTAACAAGAACTCCTCATCAAACCACTGTTTGATCTTTTCATCATCAAAGGGGGGAGGAAAACCATCCCTCCTAAACTCCTCATTCATCTTGAAGTACTCCACACACATTTGCCATCCTTCAATGATTGCATTCTTCAGTGTTTGAGGTGAGGGTTTCAACTCCAACCCACATTGCTTTTTCTTCTTAACCTCTGTTGTAGCCACAACTTTTTCCTTCACAATAGCAATCTGTTTCAAAGGTGGTGGATTGTCAAGGGTGTTCACATTAAGCATTGAATTCTTGGATTCTTGAATTGCAATGGGGTTCACTTCTATTTTCAACACATCCTCCTTTTTTACTTGAGTTTTCATACCCCTTGACATGCAAAAAGTTACCTTTTCATCATGCACCCTTAATGTCAACTCACCTTTTTGAACATCAATCAATGCTCGCCCAGTAGCTAAGAATGGCCTTCCAAGAATGATTGGGACATCTTCACTTTCATCCATCTCAAGGACAACAAAATCAGCAGGAAGAAAGAATTTGTCCACCTTAATAAGCACATTTTCCACAACCCCATATGGAAACTTGACAGATCTATCAGCAAATTGTAGGGAAATCATGGTGGGCTTCACATTCTTTATCCCTAACTTCTTCATCATAGAGAGAGGCATCAAGTTGATGCTTGCCCCTAGATCACACAGTGCCTTTTTAATTTTAACATTACCAATTGCACAAGGAATATGATAGCTACCTGGGTCCTTTAGCTTTGGTGGCACTTTGCTTTGAATGATAGCGCTGCACTCCTCATTGAATACCACTGTTTCATCTTCTTGGAGTGATCTTTTTCTTGACAACAACTCCTTCATAAACTTGGCATGGCTAGGCATTTGTTCCAAAGCTTCAGCAAAAGGAATATTGATTTGGAGTTTTTTGAATACCTCTAAGAATTTGGAGAGATGCTTGTCTTGAGTTTTCTCTTGAATTCTTTGAGGGTAAGGTAGTCTTGGCTTGTAAGGAGCAACCTTTTTCTTGGGTGGCTCACTAGCTTGTTCTGCCACTTGTTCATTTGACTTTTCAGTGAGCTTTTGTTGGAAATTCTCCACCTTTGTTGGTGCCTCTAGTTGAGATTGCACTTCAATGCTTCTGCCACTTCTTAAATTGATTGCCATGCATTGCTCCTTGGAGTTTGATTCTATATCACTAGGAAGTGTTCCCAAGGGCCTTTCGGAGAGTTGCTTAGCTATTTGCCCCACTTGTACCTCTAAATTTCTGATAGAAGCCTCATGATTTTTTAAACTTGCTCTTGTCTCTTGCATGAAGCTTGAAGTTTGTTGCACAAATGTAGAGGTAGATTGAGTGAGCTTTTCCATGGCAATCTCCAATGAAGATGGTTTAGGAGGGCCTTGTGGAGGAATGAATGGAGCTTGCTGTTGAGTTGGGGTATTGAATTGTTTTTGCCCTTGATTCCCCCAACCAAAGTTAGGATGATTCCTCCACCCAGGATTGTAAGTTTTAGAATATGGATCGTTTTGTTGTCTTGGAGGGTTCCCCATGTAGTTCACTTGCTCAGGTGGAGTTTCTTTGAAAAGATCACAATTTTCATTTTTATGGGCTCCCCCACAAAGCTCACAAGATGAACTTGGAGATCCTACTGCAGCAACTTGCATTTGTCCCATTTGCTTTGTGAGTGTAGCTAGTTGTTGAGACATCATCTTATTTTGTGCCAAGAGAGTATCCAATGTGTCCGACTCCATCATACCTTTCCTTAATGGAGTTCGATCACTTGGACATAAGAAGTTATTCTCAGACATTGTCTCAATCAACTCTAAAGCTTCTTCAGGGGTCTTTCTATGAAGAGATCCTCCAGCACTTGCATTAATCATGACTCTTGAACTTTGAGAAACCCCATCATAGAATGTCTGAATTTGTAGCCAGTCAGGGATTGCATGGTGTGGACATTTTCTGAGCATCTCCTTGTATCTTTCCCATGCTTCATAGAGTGACTCTCCCTCCTTTTGAGCAAATGAATTTATGTCATTCCTCAACTTTGCTAGCTTCTGAGGAGGGAAATACTTAGCTAGAAATTTGCTAACTAAGTCGTCCCACGTACTGATGCTTTCCAGTGGCTGTGATTGCAACCATAGTTTAGCTCTATCCCTAAGAGAGAAAGGGAAGAGCCTCAACTTGATTGCATCTGAACTCACACCATTGCTCTTGATTGTGTCACATAACTGGAGGAAAGTAGCTAAGTGAACGTTGGGATCATCAAGAGCTCCTCCACTAAATTGTTCCTGCTGCACCAATTGGATGAGTGAAGGCTTGAGCTCAAAGTTGTTTGCTTGCACTGGTGGTGGGACAATACTATTTCCACACCCGTTAGTGGTAGGTGTGGCATAGTCTCCCAAAGTTCTTCTCGGCCCATCACCTTCTTCTGCCATTGCTGCTCTTTTCTTTGCTTGTCTCAGCTTCCTCAAGGTCCTTTCAATTTCAGGATCAAAGTATAACTCTGTTCGTTCTATTTTTGCATGCAAAACAGACACCAAACTGAATAAAAGTGAGGTCTAGCACTTCCCAACGTCACAGTGAAGGGAATACTAGAGTAAAGACAAAATAAAAATATCTAATTTAGAAAACACACAATTACTCTAATTGTCAGTTTCAATTAATCCCCGGCAACGGCGCCAAAAACTTGATAGGGCTTCGGCAAGTGCACCGAATCGTACAAGTAATAAAGTCCACGGTGAGTGGGTATCGTTCCCACGAGGATTAAAGAACTGAGCAAAGATTTCGTGATGTGAATTTCTAATTAGACGAATCGAATTAAGGGTAATGAAAGGTTTGAAATCATAAATTCAAAAGAGTATCAAAGTAACAGACAGTAAACTAATTTTGAAAATTTCAAAGAATGAGAGGTTAGGGAATCGGGTTCACGTATCTTCTGAAATAATTAAAACAATTGTTCGCCTTCAAATTCTAAAACTTTAATTCAATGAACGAATCTTAAATTGTCAATTCCAATCCCTTGGTAATTTAACACTTTTTCTATGAACAATCAGTCAATCCCTTGATCAAATCGTTTCACAGAAAAGAAAATATGTTTACTGATTCAAAGTTCATAAAAGTCTTGACTCTATTCCTAGTTATCAATCCTTCCAGCAATTTCCCTTGAGCTAATTCACACACTTATTTTCCCAAATAAACATATGAATCCAAGATAAGTTGAAAAGCGATTTCCCAATCTTCAGAACAACACCAAACAATAAGGTAGTTACCTGAATCGAAGAAATAGAATTCAAAGGGTTGCAATCATCAGATTAATTCATAGTGATACGATTCCCCTATCCCTAACAAGGAATTAGTTGCTCATAATCAAAGTAAACAAAGCATAGAAATTGATAGAAAGCAGGTTAAAGAACGAATAACTCATTGTATTGAAAGACAGAGTAAAAACAAAGTACTGGAATGAAAAACAAGCTGCTGCTGAAAAAAATAAGGATTCAAGATGATCGATCAGATAATAGATGACCTAATTTCCCCCTATTCTAGTCCTATATATCATCAGATAGTCTAGAATTTTCAATTGATTACAGAGGGATTTTGTTTAAAAATAACTAAGACAGTGTAATATCTAAACAGATTTAATCCTGAATTATAGATGCTCTGTTTCCACTTTTATCCGGACGCAAGGCGTAGGGAGGACGCGGCGCGCTGCATGGGTTGGTTTTTCCGGGGCGCAGGGCGCCAGCCATTCGACCTCTCTCGGGCGCAAGGCTGGTGGAGGGCGCAAGGCGCCTTGTTTGAGCGCCTGAAGTTGTTCAATACTGTTTGTAGGGCGCGAGGCGCCATCCTGGGCGCTAGGCGCCGTATTTGGGTCATGCAGGGCGCTAGGCGCCTGGTGGAGGGCCTGGCGGGGCGCTGGGCGCCGGGATGGCTGGCAGCACTTCAGCCTTAACTTGCAGGACATTTTCGAGGCTCCAGACGCGAGAATTGGATTTCGACATCTTCATCAAAGTTGTAGATCTTTTCGTTATCTTTCCAATGACACCAAAATCAACCTCATCCAACATCTATAGCTCCAAGTATGGTTAAAACACCATGAGAGGGTTATACACCTTTCTGCTTCTACATTGCTGCAGCTTTAGATTTTGCAATGATTTTCCATGTTCCTTCAAAGCTCCCAAATGCAACTCCAATTCTTCTACAAAATAGAACCAAAACTACCAAAGAACACATAACCGTACCAAGAATTTAAATTAAACTCTAAACTAATTAAATTACTCTAAAATTGAACAAAATACTAATAAAACTAAGATAAAGTATTAGAAACTTATACTAAAATTATACTAAAATTGCCAAGGCATCAAAAACAAAACATCATTTTAATAAATTTTCACAATAACTTGAAAACAAGAACAAAAGAAAAGGTGTAAACATCTTCGACGTACATCCAAAGTCACTAGGAGGAATGTGCTTATGATGACATGATGGGGTATGGTAGAACTAACTCTCACATGGCTCCTCAAGGATTATATTAGGCCTTACTAACGACACACGTAATAGGGAAAGCTCTTTCTTAACACTTAACGGTAGAAGTATTCTATTTGGGAGACTAATGTATTCTAAGGTTGGATAGAGTTGGGACATATGTGGTGGCTTATAGTGATAGGTATCATGTGGGTACGTATGTGAGTAGCCAAACAGTTTCCTGAGAAGAAGTAGGCTATATTTAGGGAGTGTGATCTCTCTCTCTAGGGTCGTGCGAACGGTGTGGATAGGGAAGAGTTCCTCCTCAACTTAGAGTACTAGGAGGGTAGTGTCTTGGAAATTCGGAGTGAAACGGAACAGAACGTGGTCAAGGGATATCTTTGGTAGTTGGCAGTGACAGGAACCTAATAATGATGCAAGGGCTCATATGTTTTAATGTACGAGGGAGGGTACCTAGATGCGTAAAGGTTTACATCTATCAATATATGTGAGGACGTAAGGTATCCCTAAAAGGAAAAAGGGTTCAACTAGAAGGACATGATCATTCCTAAGAGTTATCCCATCGTGGCTGTGAAAGAGGCCGAAGCAAAACCACTCTTGTTTATTGAAATCGATTCGCCAAACATCTTTTCGAAAACATGGGTTGAAAACAAGTTGGAAAAATAGGTCTTTTCGTTCACGTGTAAAATCCTTTTCGAAAACATTTTTCACTTTATTTTCTAAACAAAACAAGGGTGTGATTAACACACAGGAAAACATGTGGAGGCCAAGATTAACCAGAGGTGAGTAACCATCCATGGTTAACTAGCCAAGGCAGTCAACTCTTAGCCAGGGTCAACTATCCTTAACAGACCTTGACTAGACCTTAACTAAACTATAAGTAGTTCAGCTTCAGGCCTAGACATGCATCACGCAATTTCCACCGTACTCACGTACTAAATGGGTTCCAAACAATGATGATTAAGGCTAGTCATCACCGTAACAAACAAGAGCAAACTGCATATAAGCCACATACTCAAAATAAAAGGCTTACCCCTGGTAAGATTATCTGACCGCTCCGTATCCTCTGCACTGACCGTGAACACGCGACCCTGATGTTGTGGCCTCGAGGAAGAAAAAGGTCGTGGATTGGTACCTCTGCAATCCTTAACATAATGGCCTGGCTGACCCCAGCGATAACAGATGTCCTGGCCGAAACGACAAGCCCCAGAGTGAAGCTTGCCACACGTGGTGCATCGCGGTATGGTGGGCAACGCCCGAGGTGCTGCTGCCACCGGGCGCTGCTGCTGCTGTTGTGGCCGAGGCTGGGGCTGGGTCCTAGGTGACGGACCATAAGGCTGGTAGCGAGCAGGGGCGGTGTGGCTAGTCTGCTGAGGTGTCGCACCCCTACTCTGAGTCTCGACCCTCTATGGAGCCACTGGACGACTCGTCTCCTCTACTATCCTGCAGGTGTCGACCATCTCGAAGTACTCCTTGATCTTCATGTGTTTCACCATCCTCTTGATGTCGTGCCTCAGACCGGAGCAATACTTCATGCATTTCCACGACTCCTTGGGATTCTCCTGGTAGATCTCAGAGAACCGAATCAGCTCCTCGAACTTTGCCGTGTACTCTGGCACCGTCATGTTCCCCTGCTGAAGGCTGAGGAACTCCAGCTCCTTCTCCTGGCGAACCGACTCAGGGAAGTACTTCTCATAGAACATGCTCTTGAACATGTCCCATGAGATAGGAACACCCGCCGCATCATGAGCGTGACGAGCATCGGCCCACCAATCACGAGCCTCCATCTGAAGCATGAAGGCCGCAAACCAAGTCTTCTGGACCTCGGAACACCGAACCACAGAGAAGATGTCTTCTATACCCCTCAGCCAATCCTCGGCCTCAGAAGGGTTGGTAGTGCCGAGAAATGGGGAAGGGTTCGCCCTCTTGAACTCAGAAAAATGGGCATTCTCTGCATCCATACCCGTAGGCTGCACTGTCTGCTGAATGAGAGTGGGCTGCTGCGTCA
The DNA here is from genome assembly GCA_013621005.1 of Aeschynomene evenia. NCBI lineage: Eukaryota > Viridiplantae > Streptophyta > Magnoliopsida > Fabales > Fabaceae > Aeschynomene > Aeschynomene evenia. The sequence continues at coordinate 53,874 of RYYW01000269.1, read as the reverse complement.
TATGATCCACCATGCGGTGCATGGCTCTGGCCATTTCCATGAAAGCCTCAGGAGTCACACCGTTCTCCGGTCCTGCCTCTTCGTGGTCTTCAACGTCATCCCTATTACGTCTGCTACGTGCCATGTCCCTGTGCATACGAAACAATAAACATCGAGTTGATCAGGCTCCATATCATGGTTAGGTATGCACAGTTACACTGACGATCAAGCAATACGATCACGCACCTCAACACTAAACTAACATACATACGAGGTTTTATGCGTGACATAACTACCGTACATGCAACAATAGCATAACAAGTCCATTACCCCAAGCCCTGTAGGATAGACCTGCTCTGATACCAAAATGTAACCCCTACTAGATAGCCCTTAATGCTTAAGTCATTTTAGGCTATTTCATAAGGGTCACTCTCTGTTATCATGTTCTATTCTTTACTTTAAAATATACACGCGGAAAATAGGCGGGAGTAAAATTTTCGCAATTTGTTTACGATATAAAAATAAGGGCTTTGCGAAATACATAATCGATAAATAATAAGCCATGCCAAGATATAAACTGAATAGTCTATCAAATAAATAACTCCCAACAATCAATGAACACACAAGGAATAAATATTAGGCTTTACCCCATAAGCCAAAGGCAATGACTTATGAGACTCCACCATAAATACATGTCAAATAAATAGCTGCCGGCTAACATAGGTCCGGACTTGAAATAAATAACTCAAACAACTGAAATGAATCCATAACCGAAATGCAAATCAATGTATATAGGTTTATAAAGCGGAGGACTGAAAAATAAACTAAGGCTGGGCCTGCTCCTCGCTAGCTCCATGGTCCTGCTCTGTCTGCTCCTCTATAATATGGGGGAAAAACATAGGGTGAGCACTGGGAAGTGACTCAGTAGAGGAAGCCGCCCCGGGTTTAATTATAAAATAAGTGGAGCATGAATGAGTTCATTTCAGATATAAGTTTAAAATAATCTTTTCCCGAAACGTCTTACCTAAGTGCGTCTTATCCATTTTAATTAGACAGTTAATATGGCATAAATAAATAAAGTCTTGGTGTAGTGCACTAGTGTCCTTACACATATAAAATTGATAACTCATAAGATAACATAATACATTTAGCCAAACAACTTTATCTTGCATTAATCAATCTTTGGCACTGCCCGCCCTCCTGTATTCCTCCACATCACCGGCCCCTAGGCATGAGCTCATCCTAAACTTATGGGGAGAGGGGGGAATATCACTTTCCCTTAACAATGAGGTTGTAATGCCGAGGTTGCCATCCCTCCCTTAACAACTCTCACTGTAATGCCGAAGGCTACAACGTTTTTATCTTGGTATTTCACCTTCCCTTAACAATGAGGTTGTAATGCCGAGGTTGTTATTCCTCCCTTAACAACTCTCATTGTAATGCCGAAGGCTATTGCACTTTACTTTAACTTTCCATTACATCTTAAACATGTACATAACACTATATCGTAATATCATAACTTAACATTACATCATAGCATTTAAACACACATACAATTCATAACATTACATAATGAACATACATAAATCATACGTAACATATATTATCATATAATCGTACTTTTATATTACAATAATGTATAAACATATTTTACAGCTCATATAATCATATATAAATCATGCATAAATCATATATATATCTTATTCACTTCTAACTTTGTCTTATGTAATGTTATCCTTAATTATACTCACTACTATCTTTACTATCATTATTAATACTATTATCATTACATACCATATATTATACATGTTGTTGTTCTTACTGTATTATTCTTTTATTATTATTAGGGTTAATATTTTATTATTATCTTCCCTATCAATATTACTATCATTATCATATTATTATTATTTCTACCTGTTACCTACCTATTATTAACTCATATACATGCTAATAGGTATAAGTTTATGTAATAATAATATGTAATAGTAATATACACACAGATAAACTGTCTTTTATTTATTTATATATATATATATATATATATATATATATATATATGTATATATATAGAACCATAATAATAATAATAATAATAAGGCACAAAAATTTCTAATGGGAAAAACGACCATCACATTAATTTCATAAAATCATCATCAATATGCATGAAAATAGAATGCCTAAACCCCTACCTCTCGTAGACCTCCTATGCTATGCGTAGAGACACCCCTTTCCTTCTCACTTTCTCTCTAGCCCCACGAACGGTACAAAGATGGCTTCTTTCAAAAATGGAAACGGTAGAAGTGTTCTATTTGGTGAGAGGATCAAGAATATGTGATTTGTTTTGTGATTGGGTGAGAATTGGTATGGATTTGGGGTTGTGGAATAGTTATGATTTTTGGTTTTTGAGAGAGAGAGAGAGAGAGAGTGGAATGGAGGCACAAGGATTGATGGAGGCTACCAAGAGTATTTTTGGAAATTAGGTTTTCTTAGTGGAGGCATTGATGGGTATTATATAGAGGTGTTGTGGGGCCTACCTATTACTAAAAAAAATACTAAATATTCTAAAACATCCCAAATAATACTACAATGCTCAACTAACTTTCAAATCTTTAAACATAAATTAAAAATACACATATAGGCACACAAAGAAAATAAAATAAATAACATATAACACTTTAATAAGGAGAAATTTATCCACTCTAACCCAATTAAATTCCAACCAAGGTCAATTACCCTTAATTTCACTTAATTAGAACCTAATAAAAATCGGGGTGTTACATACACCATCCTAGTGACTAAAATGGAGTCATTGACCAAAGTAAGACCAAATGAAGCTCAACACACTCAATTAGGACCAAAATAGGCTCATTACATCATCCTTTGGTTATCTAAACCTTCCTAGTGACTAAAGTGGAGTCATGGACCAAAGTAAGACCAAATGAAGCTCAATACACTCAATTAGGACAAACATAGGCTCATTACATCATCCTCTGGTTATCTAAACCTTCCTATTGACTAAAATGGCATCATTGACCAAAGTAAGACTAAATGAAGCTTAATACATTTAATTAGGACAAAAATAGGCTCATTACATCATCCTTTCGTTATCTAAACCTTCCTAGTAACTAAAATGGATGAATTGACCAAAGAAAGACCTAATGAAGCTCAAAACACTCAATTAGGACCAAAATAGGCTCATTACATCATCCTTTGGTTATGTAAACCTTCCTAGTGACTAAAATAAAAGAATTGACCAAAGTAAGACCTAATGAAGCTCAATACACTCAATTAGGACCAAAATAGGCTCATTACATCATCCTTTGGTTATCTAAATAACCTTCCTAGTGACTAAAGTGGAGTCATGGACCAAAGTAAGACCAAATGAAGCTCAATACACTCAATTAGGACCAAAATAGGCTCATTACATCATCCTTTGGTTATCTAAACCTTCCAAGTGACTAAAATGGAAGAATTGACCAAAGTAAGACTAAATGAAGCTTAATACATTTAATTAGGACAAAAATAGGCTCATTACATCATCCTTTCGTTATTTAAACCTTCCTAGTAACTAAAATGGATGAATTGACCAAAGTAAGACCTAATGAAGCTCAAAACACTCAATTAGGACCAAAATAGGCTCATTACATCATCCTTTGGTTATCTAAACCTTCATAGTGACTAAAATTAAAGAATTAACCAAAGTAAGACCTAATGAAGCTCAATACACTCAATTAGGACCAAAATAGGCTCATTACATCATCCTTTGGTTATCTAAACCTTCTTAATGACTAAAATGGAGTCATTGACCAAAGTAAGACCAAATGAAGCTCAACACATCCAATTAGGACCAAAATAGGCTCATTACATCATCCTTTCGTTATCTAAACCTTCCTAGTAACTAAAATGGAAGAATTGACCAAAGTAAGACCTAATGAAGCTCAATACACTCAATTAGGACCAAAAGAGGGTCATTACATCATCCTCTTGTTATCTAAACCTTCCTAGTGACTAAAATTAAATAATTGACCAAAGTAAGACTTAATGAAGCTCAATACACTCAATTAGGACCAAAATAGGCTCATTACATGATCCTTTGGTTATCTAAACCTTCCTAGTGACTAAAATGAAAGAATTGACCAAAGTAAGACGTAATGAAGCTCAACACACTCAATTAGGACCAAAATAGGCTCATTACATCATCCTTTGGTTATTTAAACCTTCTTAATGACTAAAATGGAGTCATTGACCAAAGTAAGACCAAATGAAGCTCAACACATCCAATTAGGACCAAAATAGGCTCATTACATCATCCTTTCGTTATCTAAACCTTCCTAGTAACTAAAATGGAAGAATTGACCAAAGTAAGACCTAATGAAGCTCAATACACTCAATTAGGACCAAAAGAGGCTCATTACATCATCCTCTTGTTATCTAAACCTTCCTAGTAACTAAAATGGAAGGATTGACCAAAGTAAGACTAAATGAAGCTTAATACATTTAATTAGGACCAAAATAGGCTCATTGCATCATCCTTTCGTTATCTAAACCTTCCTAGTAACTAAAATGGAAGAATTGACCAAAGTAAGACCTAATGAAGCTAAAAACACTCAATTAGGACCAAAATAGGCTCATTACATCATCCTTTGGTTATCTAAACCTTCCGAGTGACTAAAATGAAAGAATTGACCAAAGTAAGACCAAATGAAGCTCAATACACTCAATTAGAACCAAAATAGGCTCATTACATCATCCTTTGGTTATCTAAACCTTCCTAATGACTAAAATGGCATCATTGACAAAAGTAAGACCCAATGAAGCTCAATACACTCAATTAGGACCAAAATAGGCTCATTACATCATCCTTTGCTTATCTACACCATCCTAGTGACTAAAATGGAGTCATTGACCAAAGTAAGACCAAATGAAGCTCAACACACTCAATTAGGACCAAAATAGGCTCATTACATCATCCTTTGGTTATCTAAACCTTCCAAGTGACTAAAATGGAAGAATTGACCTAAGTAAGACCAAATGAAGCTCAACACACTCAATTAGGACCAAAATAGGCTCATTACATCATCCTTTGGTTATCTAAACCTTCCAAGTGACTAAAATGGAAGAATTGACCAAAGTAAGACCAAGTGAAGCTCAATACACTCAATTAGGACCAATATAGGCTCATTACATCATCCTTTGGTTATCTAAACCTTCCTAGTGGCTAAAATGGAGTCATGGACCAAAGTAAGACCCAATGAAGGTCAATATATTTAATTATGACCAAAATAGGCTCATTACATCATCCTTTCGTTTTGTAAACCTTCCTAGTAACTAAAATGGAAGAATTTGAAAGTGTATGTGTGCACGAGAAGGGGGGGTTGAATCGTGCATGTTTTAAAAAATACTTCTTAAAACTTTTACTTAGAAAGCTGTTTTTACTCAGAAGGTAGATTTTAAAGTTTGCAGCGGAAATTGCTTTCTGAGAAGTTTAAGTTTCTGAGAACTTAGTCTTTCTGAGAAAGTTCCTTTCTGAGCAGTTTTAAGAAAATGACTTTGAGTTAGAGTTTCTTAAACGCTTTCTGATTTTAATCAATGAAGTTTTCACGAGACCTCTTAATTAAAGTTGTGATAGAGTTTTTCTCAAAGATTTGTACAAGTAAGGAGTAAGGGAGAAAAGCTTAACACAGAGAATTTTATACTGGTTCGGTTATAAACAACCTACTCCAGTCCCCAACCTTCAGTTGAGAGTTCTTGGATATTCTTCTTAAAGTGCCTTCCCAGACAACAATGCCTTTACCAAGTAAAGGACTTCCACCACTTCACAACCCGAAGTGGATTTCCTTGCCTCCAACACTAGAGGACTTCCTTGCCTTAATCACTTAAGGACTTCCTTGCCTCACAATCGAGGACTTCCTTGCCTTAATCAATTAAGGACTTCCTTGCCTTAATCAATTAAGGACTTTGAACTTTGCCTAAAACACCAGAGGACTTAAACCTGCCTTCACACAACGAAGGACTTAGCGTTTTTCGGAAAGTAGTTTTTGCTTCGAAAACCAACTACTAAGATTAAGTTACAAACTTAATTTGACCCTTAGTAGACTTCTAGATTTAACTTACAAATGTAAGAATTTGCACCAGTACAGAACTAGAAGATTTTCGCAAAGTTAGAAGAACAATTTCGTAAAATTGTCTTTCTGAGAAAGTTCTAAGTTTTCGCAGATGATTTTCAATTCAGCAGAGTTTTTGCACGTTTAATAAAGAGTTTTTAGCGCAAGAATTTCGTCACAATGCTCTGGAATTGAACTCATATATATAGGCATCAAAGAGCCGCAAATTTTAGAAGCTTTCACTTTGCTTATGTGGTTGTGCCCTTTTCAGAACGGCTCCCTGCTACAGTCAGCGCGAAATGAGGAACTTTTCAGAACTGCACAGTGCGCGTGTTCCCACTTCCTTGGCTAGTTGTAGCGAGCTTTCTGAGACTGCTTGCGCTCCCTTGAGTCCAGACACTTGGTTGCTTCTGAGTCCAACTTTCTGAGAGTTGTACGGATTCTGAGGCGAACCTTCTGAGGGAAGACCCTTCTGAGAACTACTAGTCGCAAGGTCTTCTGAGACCCTTCTGAGGCGACAGTGTTCTTTCCTCAGAAACATGTTTTCACCTTATGCGCTTCTGAGACATCCTTTCTGATATCTTTGGCGCTATGATTTTATCAATTGATCTCGAGGCTACTTGATGTTTTGTCTTGGTCTTTACTCAAGGTATTGCAATAATATAAAGCTTTCTGAGACACTTAGCGCACATATTAGCAAAACCTTAAGTAAAATTTTTATACTTATGGCTTACCTTGTTATCATTAAAACTTTCATAACTCTAAGAGAATTATGCCTAATTCTTTCAGAAGGGTTCTAGAGCTTACAGAATTGACCAAAGTAAGACATAATGAAGCTCAATACACTCAATTAGGACCAAAATAGGCTCATAACATCATCCTTTGGTTATCTAAACCTTCCTAGTGACTAAAATGAAAGAATTGACCAAAGTAAGACCTAATGAAGCTCAATACACTCAATTAGGACCAAAATAGGCTCATTACATCATTCTTTGGTTATCTAAACCTTCCTAATGACTAAAATGGAGTCATTGACCAAAGTTAAACCAAATGAAGCTCAATACACTCAATTAGGACCAAAATATGCTCATTACATCATCCTTTGGTTATCTAAACCTTCCTAGTGACTAAAATTGAAGAATTTACGAAAGTAAGACCTAATGAAGCTCAATACACTCAATTATGACCAAAATAGGCTCATTACATCATCTTTTAGTGATCTAAACCTTCCTAATGACTAAAATGTTGTCATTGACCAAAGTAAGACCAAATGAAGCTCAATACATTCAATTAGGACCAAAATAGGCTCATTACATCATCCTTTCGTTATCTAAACCTTCCTAGTAACTAAAATTGAAGAATTGACCAAAGTAAGACCTAATGAAGCTCAATACACTCAATTAGGACCAAAATAGGCTCATTACATCATCCTTTGGTTATCTAAACCTTCCTAATGACTAAAATGGCATCATTGACCAAAGTAAGACCAAATGAAGCTCAATACATTTAATTAGGACCAAAATAGGCGCATTACATCATCCTTTCGTTATCTAAACCTTCCTAGTAACTAAAATGCAAGAATTGACCAAAGTAAGACCTAATGAAGCTCAATACACTCAATTAGGACAAAAATAGGCTCATTAGATCATCCTTTGCTTATCTACACCATCCTAGTGACTAAAATGGAGTCATTGACCAAAGTAAGACCAAATGAAGCTCAACACACTCAATCAGGACCAAAATAGGCTCAAACATCATCCTTTGGTTATCTAAACCTTCCTAGTGACTAAAGTGGAGTCATGGACCAAAGTAAGACCAAATGAAGCTCAATACACTCAATTAGGACCAAAATAGGCTCATTACATCATCCTTTGGTTATCTAAACCTTCCTATTGACGAAAATGGCATCATGACCAAAGTAAGACTAAATGAAGCTTAATACATTTAATTAGGACCAAAATAGGCTCATTACATCATCCTTTCGTTATCTAAACCTTCCTAGTAACTAAAATGGAAGAATTGACCAAAGTAAGACCTAATGAAGCTCAAAACACTCAATTAGGACCAAAATAGGCTCATTACATCATCCTTTGGTTATCTAAACCTTCCTAGTGACTAAAATGAAAGAATTGACCAAAGTAAGACCTAATGAAGCTCAATACACTCATGTACGACCAAAATAGGCTCATTACATCATCCTTTCGTTATCTAAACCTTCCTAGTGACTAAAATGAAATAATTGACAAAAGTAAGACCTAATGAAGCTCAATACACTCAATTAGGACCAAAAGAGGCTCATTACATCATCCTTTCGTTATCTAAACCTTCTTAATGACTAAAATGGAGTCATTGACCAAAGTAAGACCAAATGAAGCTCAATACATCCAATTAGGACCAAAATAGGCTCATTACATCATCCTTTCGTTATCTAAACCTTCCTAGTAACTAAAATGGCATCATTGACCAAAGTAAGACTAAATGAAGCTTAATACATTTAATTAGGACCAAAATAGGCTCATTACATCATCCTTTCATTATCTAAACCTTCCTAGTAACTAAAATGGAGGAATTGACCAAAGTAGGACCTAATGAAGCTCAATACACTCAATTAGGACCAAAAGAGGCTCATTACATCATCCTCGTGTTATCTAAACCTTCCTAGTGACTAAAATGGAAGAATTGACCAAAGTAAGACGTAATGAAGCTCAACACACTCAATTAGGACCAAAATAGGCTCATTACATCATCCTTTGGTTATCTAAACCTTCTTAATGACTAAAATGGAGTCATTGACCAAAGTAAGCCAAATGAAGCTCAACACATCCAATTAGGACCAAAATAGGCTCATTACATCATCCTTTCGTTATCTAAACCTTCCTAGTAACTAAAGTGGAGTCATGGACCAAAGTAAGACCAAATGAAGCTCAATACACTCAATTAGGACCAACATAGGCTCATTACATCATCCTTTGGTTATCTAAACCTTCCTATTGACTAAAATGGCATCATTTACCAAAGTAAGACTAAATGAAGCTTAATACATTTAATTAGGACAAAAATAGGCTCATTACATCATCCTTTCGTTATCTAAACCTTCCTAGTAACTAAAATGGATGAATTGACCAAAGTAAGACCTAATGAAGCTCAAAACACTCAATTAGGACCAAAATAGGCTCATTACATCATCCTTTGGTTATCTAAACCTTCCTAGTGACTAAAATGAAAGAATTAACCAAAGTAAGACGTAATGAAGCTCAATACACTCAATTAGGACCAAAATAGGCTCATTACATCATCCTTTGGTTATATAAACCTTCTTAATGACTAAAATGGAGTCATTGACCAAAGTAAGACCAAATGAAGCTCAACACATCCAATTAGGATCAAAATAGGCTCATTACATCATCCTTTCGTTATCTAAACCATCCTAGTAACTAAAATGGAGGAATTGACCAAAGTAAGACCTAATGAAGCTCAATACACTCAATTAGGACCAAAAGAGGCTCATTACATCATCCTCTTGTTATCTAAACCTTCCTAGTGACTAAAATGAAATAATTGACCAAAGTAAGACTTAATGAAGCTCAATACACTCAATTAGGACCAAAATAGGCTCATTACATGATCCTTTGGTTATCTAAACCTTCCTAGTGACTAAAATGGAAGAATTGACCAAAGTAAGACGTAATGAAGCTCAACACACTCAATTAGGACCAAAATAGGCTCATTACATCATCCTTTGGTTATCTAAACCTTCTTAATGACTAAAATGGAGTCATTGACCAAAGTAAGCCAAATGAAGCTCAACACATCCAATTAGGACCAAAATAGGCTCATTACATCATCCTTTCGTTATCTAAACCTTCCTAGTAACTAAAGTGGAGTCATGGACCAAAGTAAGACCAAATGAAGCTCAATACACTCAATTAGGACCAACATAGGCTCATTACATCATCATTTGGTTATCTAAACCTTCCTATTGACTAAAATGACATCATTGACCAAAGTAAGACTAAATGAAGCTTAATACATTTAATTAGGACAAAAATAGGCTCATTACATCATCCTTTCGTTATCTAAACCTTCCTAGTAACTAAAATGGATGAATTGACCAAAGTAAGACCTAATGAAGCTCAAAACACTCAATTAGGACCAAAATAGGCTCATTACATCATCCTTTGGTTATCTAAACCTTCCTAGTGACTAAAATGAAAGAATTAACCAAAGTAAGACCTAATGAAGCTCAATACACTCAATTAGGACCAAAATAGGCTCATTACATCATCCTTCGGTTATATAAACCTTCTTAATGACTAAAATGGAGTCATTGACCAAAGTAAGACCAAATGAAGCTCAACACATCCAATTAGGACCAAAATAGGCTCATTACATCATCCTTTCGTTATCTAAACCATCCTAGTAACTAAAATGGAGGAATTGACCAAAGTAAGATCTAATGAAGCTCAATACACTCATGTACGACCAAAATAGGCTCATTACATCATCCTTTGGTTATCTAAACCTTCCTAGTGACTAAAATGAAATAATTGACAAAAGTAAGACCTAATGATGCTCAATACACTCAATTAGGACGAAAATAGGCTCATTACATCATCCTTTCGTTATCTAAACCTTCTTAATGACTAAAATGGAGTCATTGACCAAAGTAAGACCAAATGAAGCTCAACACATCCAATTAGGACCAAAATAGGCTCATTACATCATCCTTTCGTTATCTAAACCTTCCTAGTAACTAAAATGGCATCATTGACCAAAGTAAGACTAAATGAAGCTTAATACATTTAATTAGGACAAAAATAGGCTCATTACATCATCCTTTCGTTATCTAAACCTTCCTAGTAACTAAAATGGATGAATTGACCAAAGTAAGACCTAATGAAGCTCAAAACACTCAATTAGGACCAAAATAGGCTCATTACATCATCCTTTGGTTATCTAAACCTTCCTAGTGACTAAAATGAAAGAATTAACCAAAGTAAGACCTAATGAAGCTCAATACACTCAATTAGGACCAAAATAGGCTCATTACATCATCCTTCGGTTATATAAACCTTCTTAATGACTAAAATGGAGTCATTGACCAAAGTAAGACCAAATGAAGCTCAACACATCCAATTAGGACCAAAATAGGCTCATTACATCATCCTTTCGTTATCTAAACCATCCTAGTGACTAAAATGGAGGAATTGACCAAAGTAAGACCTAATGAAGCTCAATACACTCAATTAGGACCAAAAGAGGCTCATTACATCATCCTCTTGTTATCTAAACCTTCCTAGTGACTAAAATGAAAGAATTAACCAAAGTAAGACCTAATGAAGCTCAATACAGTCAATTAGGACCAAAATAGGCTCATTACATCATCCTTCGGTTATATAAACCTTCTTAATGACTAAAATGGAGTCATTGACCAAAGTAAGACCAAATGAAGCTCAACACATCCAATTAGGACCAAAATAGGCTCATTACATCATCCTTTCGTTATCTAAACCATCCTAGTAACTAAAATGGAGGAATTGACCAAAGTAAGACCTAATGAAGCTCAATACACTCAATTAGGACCAAAAGAGGCTCATACATCATCCTCTTGTTATCTAAACCTTCCTAGTGACTAAAATGAAATAATTGACCAAAGTATGACTTAATGACGCTCAATACACTCAATTAGGACCAAAATAGGCTCATTACATCATCCTTTGGTTATCTAAACCTTCCTAGTGACTAAAATGAAAGAATTGACCAAAGTAAGACGTAATGAAGCTCAACACACTCAATTAGGACCAAAATAGGCTCATTACATCATCCTTTGGTTATTTAAACCTTCTTAATGACTAAAATGGAGTCATTGACCAAAGTAAGACCAAATGAAGCTCAACACATCCAATTAGGACCAAAATAGGCTCATTACATCATCCTTTCGTTATCTAAACCTTCCTACTAACTAAAATGGAAGAATGACCAAAGTAAGACCTAATGAAGCTCAATACACTCAATTAGGACCAAAAAAGGCTCATTACATCATCCTCTTGTTATCTAAACCTTCCTAGTAACTAAAATGGAAGGATTGACCAAAGTAAGACTAAATGAAGCTTAATACATTTAATTCGGAGCAAAATAGGCTCATTGCATCATCCTTTCGTTATCTAAACCTTCCTAGTAACTAAAATGGAAGAATTGACCAAAGTAAGACCTAATGAAGCTCAAAACACTCAATTAGGACCAAATAGGCTCATTACATCATCCTTTGGTTATCTAAACCTTCCTAGTGACTAAAATGAAAGAATTGACCAAAGTAAGACCAAATGAAGCTCAATACACTCAATTAGGACCAAAATAGGCTCATTACATCATCCTTTGGTTATCTAAACCTTCCTAATGACTAAAATGGCGTCATTGACAAAAGTAAGACCCAATGAAGCTCAATACACTCAATTAGGACCAAAATAGGCTCATTACATCATCCTTTGCTTATCTACACCATCCTAGTGACTAAAATGGAGTCATTAACCAAAGTAAGACCAAATGAAGCTCAACACACTCAATTAGGACCAAAATATGCTCATTACATCATCCTTTGGTTATCTAAACCTTCCAAGTGACTAAAATGGAAGAATTGACCAAAGTAAGACCAAGTGAAGCTCAATACACTCAATTAGGACCAATATAGGCTCATTACATCATCCTTTGGTTATCTAAACCTTCCTAGTGGCTAAAATGGAGTCATGGACCAAAGTAAGACCCAATGAAGCTCAATACATTTAATTAGGACCAAAATAGGCTCATTACATCATCCTTTCGTTATGTAAACCTTCCTAGTAACTAAAATGGAAGAATTTGAGAGTGTATGTGTGCACGAGAAGGGGGGGTTGAATCGTGCATGTTTTAAAAAGTACTTCTTAAAAATTTTACTTAGAAAGCTGTTTTTACTCAGAAGGTAGATTTTAAAGTTTGCAGCGGAAATTGCTTTCTGAGAAGTTTAAGTTTCTGAGAACTTAGTCTTTCTGAGAAAGTTCCTTTCTGAGCAGTTTTAAGAAAATGACTTTGAGTTAGAGTTTCTTAAATGCTTTCTGATTTTAATCAATGAAGTTTTCACGAGACCTCTTAATTAAAGTTGTGATAGAGTTTTTCTCAAAGATTTGTACAAGTAAGGAGTAAGGGAGAAAAGCTTAACACAGAGAATTTTATACTGGTTCGGTTATAAACAACCTACTCCAGTCCCCAACCTTCAGTTGAGAGTTCTTGGATATTCTTCTTAAAGTGCCTTCCCAGACAACAATGCCTTTACCAAGTAAAGGACTTCCACCACTTCACAACCCGAAGTGGATTTCCTTGCCTCCAACACTAGAGGACTTCCTTGCCTTAATCACTTAAGGACTTCCTTGCCTCACAACCGAGGACTTCCTTGCCTTAATCAATTAAGGACTTCCTTGCCTTAATCAATTAAGGACTTTGAACTTTGCCTAAAACACCAGAGGACTTAAACCTGCCTTCACACAACGAAGGACTTAGCGTTTTTCGGAAAGTAGTTTTTGCTTCGAAAACCAACTACTAAGATTAAGTTACAAACTTAATTTGACCCTTAGTAGACTTCTAGATTTAACTTACAAATGTAAGAATTTGCACCAGTACAGAACTAGAAGATTTTCGCAAAGTTAGAAGAACAATTTCGTTAAAATTGTCTTTCTGAGAAAGTTCTAAGTTTTCGCAGATGATTTTCAATTCAGCAGAGTTTTTGCACGTTTAATAAAGAGTTTTTAGCGCAAGAATTTCGTCACAATGCTCTGGAATTGAACTCATATATATAGCATCAAAGAGCCGCGAATTTTAGAAGCTTTCACTTTGCTTATGTGGTTGTGCCCTTTTCAGAACGGCTCCCTGCTACAGTCAGCGCGAAATGAGGAACTTTTCAGAACTGCACAGTGCGCGTGTTCCCACTTCCTTGGCTAGTTGTAGCGAGCTTTCTGAGACTGCTTGCGCTCCCTTGAGTCCAGACACTTGGTTGCTTCTGAGTCCAACTTTCTGAGAGTTGTACGGAGTTCTGAGGCGAACCTTCTGAGGGAAGACCCTTCTGAGAACTACTAGTCGCAAGGTCTTCTGAGACCCTTCTGAGGCGACAGTGTTCTTTCCTCAGAAACATGTTTTCACCTTCTGCGCTTCTGAGACATCCTTTCTGATATCTTTGGCGCTATGATTTTTATCAATTGATCTCGAGGCTACTTGATGTTTTGTCTTGGTCTTTACTCAAGGTATTGCAATAATATAAAGCTTTCTGAGACACTTAGCGCACATATTAGCAAAACCTTAAGTAAAATTTTTATACTTATGGCTTACCTTGTTATCATTAAAACTTTCATAACTCTAAGAGAATTATGCCTAATTCTTTCAGAAGGGTTCTGGAGCTTACAGAATTGACCGAAGTAAGACATAATGAAGCTCAATACACTCAATTAGGACCAAAATAGGCTCATAACATCATCCTTTGGTTATCTAAACCTTCCTAGTGACTAAAATGAAAGAATTGACCAAAGTAAGACCTAATGAAGCTCAATACACTCAATTAGGACCAAAATAGGCTCATTACATCATTCTTTGGTTATCTAAACCTTCCTAATGACTAAAATGGAGTCATTGACCAAAGTTAAACCAAATGAAGCTCAATACACTCAATTAGGACCAAAATATGCTCATTACATCATCCTTTGGTTATCTAAACCTTCCTAGTGACTAAAATTGAAGAATTTACGAAAGTAAGACCTAATGAAGCTCAATACACTCAATTATGACCAAAATAGGCTCATTACATCATCTTTTAGTGATCTAAACCTTCCTAATGACTAAAATGTTGTCATTGACCAAAGTAAGACCAAATGAAGCTCAATACATTCAATTAGGACCAAAATAGGCTCATTACATCATCCTTTCGTTATCTAAACCTTCCTAGTAACTAAAATTGAAGAATTGACCAAAGTAAGACCTAATGAAGCTCAATACACTCAATTAGGACCAAAATAGGCTCATTACATCATCCTTTGGTTATCTAAACCTTCCTAATGACTAAAATGGCATCATTGACCAAAGTAAGACCAAATGAAGCTCAATACATTTAATTAGGACCAAAATAGGCGCATTACATCATCCTTTCGTTATCTAAACCTTCCTAGTAACTAAAATGCAAGAATTGACCAAAGTAAGACCTAATGAAGCTCAATACACTCAATTAGGACAAAAATAGGCTCATTAGATCATCCTTTGCTTATCTACACCATCCTAGTGACTAAAATGGAGTCATTGACCAAAGTAAGACCAAATGAAGCTCAACCACACTCAATCAGGTACCAAAAAATAGGCTCATAACATCCATCCTTTCGTTATCTAAACCTTCCTAGTGACTAAAGTGAGTCATGGACCAACAGTAAAGACCAAATGAAGCTCAATACACTCAATTAGGACCAAAATAGGCTCATTACATCATCCTTTGGTTATCTAAACCTTCCTATTGACTAAAATGGCATCATTGACCAAAGTAAGACTAAATGAAGCTTAATACATTTAATTAGGACAAAAATAGGCTCATTACATCATCCTTTCCGTTATCTCAAACCTTCCTAGTAACTAAAAATGGAAATGAAATTGACCCCAAAGTAGACCTATGACAGCTCAAAACACTCAATTAGGACCAAAATAGGCTCATTACATCATCCTTTGGTTATCTAAACCTTTCCTCAGTGACTAAAATGAAAGAATTGACCAAAGTAAGACTAATGAAGCTCAAATACACTTCAATTAGACCAAAATAGGCATACATCTCCTTTTACTAAACCTTCTAGTAAATAAAATGAAATAATTGACAAAGTAAAACCTAATAAGCTCAATACATCAATTAGGACCAAAATAGGCTCATTACATCATCCTTTGTTATCTAAACCTTCTTAATGACTAAAATGGAGTCATTGACCAAAGTAAGACCAAATGAAGCTCAACACATCCAATTAGGACCAAAATAGGCTCATTACATCATCCTTTCGTTATCTAAACCATTCCTTAGTAACTAAAATGGAGGTCATTGACCAAAAGTAAGACCTAAATGAAGCTCAATACATCTAATTAGGACCAAAATAGGCTCATTACATCATCCTTTCTTATCTAAACCTCTAGTAACTAAAATGAGGAATGACCAAAGGACTAATGAGCTCAATACACAAATTAGACCAAAGAGGCTCATACTCACACCTCTATGTAAGGTACTAAACTATCCTCATTGACTTAAATATCCTTTGGTTATCTAAACCTTCTAGTGACTAAAATGGAAGATATTGACCAAAGTTAAGACCTAAATGAAGCTCATACACATCAATTAGGACGAAAATAGGCTCATTACATCATCCTTTCGTTATCTAAACCTTTTAATGACTAAAATGGAGTCATTGACCAAAGTAAGACCAAATAAGCTCAATACATCCAATTAGGACCAAAATAGGCTCATTACATCATCCTTCGTTATCTAAACCTTCCTGTAACTAAAATGGCAATCATTGACCAAAGTAAGACTAATTGAAGCTTATACATTTAATTAGGACCAAAATAGGCTCATTACATCATCCTTTCATTATCTAAACCTCTAGTAACTAAAATGGAGGAATTGACCAAAGGTAGGACCTAATGAAGCTCAATACACTCAATTAGACCAAAAGAGGCTCATTACATCATCCTCGTGTTATCTAAACCTTCCTAGTGACTAGAATGGAAGAATTGACCAAAGTAAGACGTATGAAGCTCAACACACTCAATTAGGACCAAAATAGGCTCATTACATTCATCCTTTGGTTATCTAAACCTTCTTAATGACTAAAATGGAGTCATTGACCAAAGTAAGCCCAAATGAAGCTCAACACATCCAATTAGGACCAAAATAGGCTCATTACATCATCCTTTCGTTATCTAACCTTCCTAGTAACTAAAGTGGAGTCATGGACCAAAGTAAGACCAAATGAAGCTCAATACACTCAATTAGGACCAACATAGGCTCATTACTCATCTTTGGTTATCTAAACTTCCTATTGACTAAATGGCTCATTTACCAAAGTAAGACTAAATGAAGCTTAATAATTTAATTAGGACAAAATAGGCTCATTACATCATCCTTTGGTTATCTAAACCTTCCTAGTGACTAAAATGAAAGAATTAACCAAAGTAAGACGTAATGGAAGCTCAATACACTCAATTAGGACCAAATAGGCTCATTACATCATCCTTTGGTTATATAAACCTTCTTAATGACTAAAATGGAGTCATTGACCAAAGTAAGACCAAATGAAGCTCAACACATCCAATTAGGATCAAATAGGCTCATTACATCATCCTTTCGTTATCTAAACCATCCTAGTAACTAAAATGGAGGAATTGACCAAAGTAAGACCTAATGAAGCTCAATACACTAAATTAGGACCAAAAGAGGCTCATTACATCATCCTCTTGTTATCTAAACCTTCCTAGTGACTAAAATGAAATAATTGACCAAAGTAAGACTTAATGACGCTCAATACACTCAATTAGGACCAAAATAGGCTCATTACATGATCCTTTGGTTATCTAAACCTTCCTAGTGACTAAAATGAAAGAATTGACCAAAGTAAGACGTAATGAAGCTCAACACACTCAATTAGGACCAAAATAGGCTCATTACATCATCCTTTGGTTATTTAAACCTTCTTAATGACTAAAATGGAGTCATTGACCAAAGTAAGACCAAATGAAGCTCAACACATCCAATTAGGACCAAAATAGGCTCATTACATCATCCTTTGGTTATCTAAACCATCCTAGTAACTAAAATGGAGAATTGACAAAGTAAGACCTAATGAAGCTCAATACACTCAATTAGGACCAAAAGAGGCTCATTACATCATCCTTTGTTATCTAAACCTTCCTAGTGACTAAAATGAAATAATTGACCAAAGTAAGAACTTAATGAAGCTCAATACACTCAATTAGGACCAAAATAGGCTCATTACATGATCCTTTGGTTATCTAAACCTTCCTAGTGACTAAAATGGAAGAATTGACCAAAGTAAGACGTAATGAAGCTCAACACACTCAATTAGGACCAAAATAGGCTCATTACATCATCCTTTGGTTATCTAAACCTTCTTAATGACTAAAATGGAGTCATTGACCAAAGTAAGCCAAATGAAGCTCAACACATCCAATTAGGACCAAAATAGGCTCATTACATCATTCCTTTCGTTATCTAAACCTCCTAGTAACTAAAGTGGAGTCATGGACCAAAGTAAGACCAATGAAGCTCAATACACTCAATTAGGACCAACATAGGCTCATTACATCATCATTTGGTTATCTAAACCTTCCTATTGACTAAATGACATCATTGACCAAAGTAAGACTAAAATGAAGCTTAATACATTTAATTAGGACAAAAATAGGCTCATTAATTCATCCTTTCGTTATCTAACCTTCCTAGTAACTAAAATGGATGAATTGACCAAAGTAAGACCTAATGAAGCTCAAAACACTCAATTAGGACCAAAATAGGCTCATTACATCATCCTTTGGTTATCTAAACCTTCCTAGTGACTAAAATGAAAGAATTAACCAAAGTAAGACCTAATGAAGCTCAATACACTCAATTAGGACCAAAATAGGCTCATTACATCATCCTTCGGTTATATAAACCTTTCTAATGACTAAAATGGAGTCATTGACCAAAGTAAGACCAAATGAAGCTCAACACATCCAATTAGGACCAAAATAGGCTCATTACATCATCCTTTCGTTATCTAAACCATCCTAGTGACTAAAATGGAGGAATTGACCAAGTAAGACCTAATGAAGCTCAATACACTCAATTGGGACCAAAAGAGGCTCATTACATCATCCTCTTGTTATCTAAACCTTCCTAGTGACTAAAATGAAAGAATTAACCAAAGTAAGACCTAATGAAGCTCAATACAGTCAATTAGGACCAAAATAGGCTCATTACATCATCCTTCGGTTATATAAACCTTCTTAATGACTAAAATGGAGTCATTGACCAAAGTAAGACCAAATGAAGCTCAACACATCCAATTAGGACCAAAATAGGCTCATTACATCATCCTTTCGTTATCTAAACCATCCTAGTAACTAAAATGGAGGAATTGACCAAAGTAAGACCTAATGAAGCTCAATACACTCAATTAGGACCAAAAGAGGCTCATTACATCATCCTCTTGTTATCTAAACCTTCCTAGTGACTAAAATGAAATAATTGACCAAAGTAAGACTTAATGACGCTCAATACACTCAATTAGGACCAAAATAGGCTCATTACATCATCCTTTGGTTATCTAAACCTTCCTAGTGACTAAAATGAAAGAATTGACCAAAGTAAGACGTAATGAAGCTCAACACACTCAATTAGGACCAAAATAGGCTCATTACATCATCCTTTGGTTATTTAAACCTTCTTAATGACTAAAATGGAGTCATTGACCAAAGTAAGACCAAATGAAGCTCAACACATCCAATTAGGACCAAAATAGGCTCATTACATCATCCTTTCGTTATCTAAACCTTCCTACTAACTAAAATGGAAGAATTGACCAAAGTAAGACCTAATGAAGCTCAATACACTCAATTAGGACCAAAAAAGGCTCATTACATCATCCTCTTGTTATCTAAACCTTCCTAGTAACTAAAATGGAAGGATTGACCAAAGTAAGACTAAATGAAGCTTAATACATTTAATTCGGAGCAAAATAGGCTCATTGCATCATCCTTTCGTTATCTAAACCTTCCTAGTAACTAAAATGGAAGAATTGACCAAAGTAAGACCTAATGAAGCTCAAAACACTCAATTAGGACCAAAATAGGCTCATTACATCATCCTTTGGTTATCTAAACCTTCCTAGTGACTAAAATGAAAGAATTGACCAAAGTAAGACCAAATGAAGCTCAATACACTCAATTAGGACCAAAATAGGCTCATTACATCATCCTTTGGTTATCTAAACCTTCCTAATGACTAAAATGGCGTCATTGACAAAAGTAAGACCCAATGAAGCTCAATACACTCAATTAGGACCAAAATAGGCTCATTACATCATCCTTTGCTTATCTACACCATCCTAGTGACTAAAATGGAGTCATTAACCAAAGTAAGACCAAATGAAGCTCAACACACTCAATTAGGACCAAAATAGGCTCATTACATCATCCTTTGGTTATCTAAACCTTCCAAGTGACTAAAATGGAAGAATTGACCAAAGTAAGACCAAGTGAAGCTCAATACACTCAATTAGGACCAATATAGGCTCATTACATCATCCTTTGGTTATCTAAACCTTCCTAGTGGCTAAAATGGAGTCATGGACCAAAGTAAGACCCAATGAAGCTCAATACATTTAATTAGGACCAAAATAGGCTCATTACATCATCCTTTCGTTATGTAAACCTTCCTAGTAACTAAAATGGAAGAATTTGAAAGTGTATGTGTGCACGAGAAGGGGGGGTTGAATCGTGCATGTTTTAAAAAATACTTCTTAAAAATTTTACTTAGAAAGCTGTTTTTACTCAGAAGGTAGATTTTAAAGTTTGCAGCGGAAATTGCTTTCTGAGAAGTTTAAGTTTCTGAGAACTTAGTCTTTCTGAGAAAGTTCCTTTCTGAGCAGTTTTAAGAAAATGACTTTGAGTTAGAGTTTCTTAAACGCTTTCTGATTTTAATCAATGAAGTTTTCACGAGACCTCTTAATTAAAGTTGTGATAGAGTTTTTCTCAAAGATTTGTACAAGTAAGGAGTAAGGGAGAAAAGCTTACACAGAGAATTTTATACTGGTTCGGTTATAAACAACCTACTCCAGTCCCCAACCTTCAGTTTGAGAGTTCTTGGATATTCTTCTTAAAGTGCCTTCCCAGACAACAATGCCTTTACCAAGTAAAGGACTTCCACCACTTCACAACCCGAAGTGGATTTCCTTGCCTCCAACACTAGAGGACTTCCTTGCCTTAATCACTTAAGGACTTCCTTGCCTCACAATCGAGGAACTTCCTTGCCTTAATCAATTAAGGACTTCCTTGCCTTAATCAATTAAGGACTTTGAACTTTGCCTAAAACACCAGAGGACTTAAACCTGCCTTCACACAACGAAGGACTTAGCGTTTTTCGGAAAGTAGTTTTTGCTTCGAAAACCAACTACTAAGATTAAGTTACAAACTTAATTTGACCCTTAGTAGACTTCTAGATTTAACTTACAAATGTAAGAATTTGCACCAGTACAGAACTAGAAGATTTTCGCAAAGTTAGAAGAACAATTTCGTAAAATTGTCTTTCTGAGAAAGTTCTAAGTTTTCGCAGATGATTTTCAATTCAGCAGAGTTTTTGCACGTTTAATAAAAGAGTTTTTAGCGCAAGAATTTCGTCACAATGCTCTGGAATTGAACTCATATATATAGGCATCAAAGAGCCGCAAATTTTAGAAGCTTTCACTTTGCTTATGTGGTTGTTGCCCTTTTCAGAACGGCTCCTGCTAAGTCAGCGCGAAATGAGGAACTTTTCAGAACTGCACAGTGCGCGTGTTCCCACTTCCTTGGCTAGTTGTAGCGAGCTTTCTGAGACTGCTTGCGCTCCCTTGAGTCCAGAACTTGGTTGCTTCTGAGTCAACTTTCTGAGAGTTGTACGGATTCTGAGGCGAACCTTCTGAGGAAGACCCTTCTGAGAACTACTAGTCGCAAGGTCTTCTGAGACCCTTCTGAGGCGACAGTGTTCTTTCCTCAGAACAGTTTTCACCTTATGCGCTTCTGAGACATCCTTTCTGATATCTTTGGCGCTATGATTTTATCAATTGATCTCGAGGCTACTTGATGTTTTGTCTTGGTCTTTACTCAAGGTATTGCAATAATATAAAGCTTTCTGAGACACTTAGCGCACATATTAGCAAAACCTTAAGTAAAATTTTTATACTTATGGCTTACCTTGTTATCATTAAAACTTTCATAACTCTAAGAGAATTATGCCTAATTCTTTCAGAAGGGTTCTAGAGCTTACAGAATTGACCAAAGTAAGACATAATGAAGCTCAATACACTCAATTAGGACCAAAATAGGCTCATAACATCATCCTTTGGTTATCTAAACCTTCCTAGTGACTAAATGAAAGAATTGACCAAAGTAAGACCTAATGAAGCTCAATACACTCAATTAGGACCAAAATAGGCTCATTACATCATTCTTTGGTTATCTAAACCTTCCTAATGACTAAAATGGAGTCATTGACCAAAGTTAAACCAAATGAAGCTCAATACACTCAATTAGGACCAAAATAGGCTCATTACTGAAAGTATATGTGTGCACGAGAAGGGGGAGTTGAATCGTGCAAGTTTTGAAAATTATCTTTTAAAACTTTTGCTTAGAAAGCTGTTTTTACTCAGAAAGTGGATTTAAGAGCTTGCAGCGGAAATAGGTTTCTGAGAAGATTAAGTTTCTGAGAACTTAGTCTTTCTGAGAAAGTTCCTATCTGAGAAGTCTTAAGAAAATGACTTTGAGTTATAATCTTTTAAATGCTTTCTGATTTTAATCAGTAAGTTTTCACAAGACTTCTTAATTAAAAACCGTGGTTGAGTTTTTCTCAAAGCTTTATGCAATTAAAAAGTAAGGAGAAAAAGCTTAACACAAGAAGTTTTATACTGGTTCGGTTATAACTAACTACTCCAGTCCTCAACTTCAAGTTGAGAGTTCTTAGATATTCTTCTTAATGTGCTTCTCAGACAACACTGCCTTTACCAAGTAAAGGACTTCCACCACTTCACAACCCGAAGTGGATTTCTTTGCCTCACACTAGAGGACTTCCTTGCCTTAAACACTTAAGGACTTCCTTGCCTCACAACAGAGGACTTCCTTGCCTTAAATAATAAGGACTTTGAACTTTGCCTCAAACACCAGAGGACTTAAACTTGCCTTCACACAAAGAAGGACTTAGCGTTTTTCGAAGGTTTGATTTGATCGAAAACAACTACCAAGACTAAGTTACAAACCTAGTTTTACACTTAGTAGACTTCTAGAATTAACTTACAAATGTAAGAATTTACACCAATCAGAACTAGAAGATTTTGCAAAGTTAGAAGAACAATTTCGTAAAAAATTGTCTTTCTGAGAAAGTTCTAAGTTTTCGCAAAATGATTTTCAATTCAACAAAAGTTTTGGCACGTTAATCAAGATTTTTTGCGCAAGAGTTTCGTCACATTGCTCTGGAATTGAACACATATATATAGGCATCAAAGAGCCGCGAAATTAGAAGCTTTCACTTTGCTTATGTGGTGTGTCCTTTTTCAGAACGGCTCCCTGCTACAGTCAGCACAAAATGAGGAACTTTCAGAACTGCACAGTGCGCGTGTTCCCACTTCCTTGGCTAGTTGTAGCGAGCTTTCTGAGAATTTTGTGCTTCCTTGAATTCAGACACTTGGTTGCTTCTGAGTCCAACCTTCTAAGAGTTGTACGGACTTCTGAGGCAAACCTTCTGAGGGAAGACCCTTCTAAGAACTACTGGTCGCAAGGTCTTCTGAGACCTTTCTGAGGCGACAATGTTTTTTCCTCAGAAACATGTTTTCACCTTCAGCGCTTCTGAGACATCCTTTCTGATATCTTTGGCGCTATGATTTTATCAATTGATTTCAAGGCTACTTGATGTTTTGTCTTGGTCTTTGCTCATGGCATTGCAATAATTTATAGCTTTCTGAGACACTTAGCGCACATATTAGAAAAACCTTAAGTAAAATTTTATACTTATGGCTTACCTTGTTATCATTAAAACTTTCATAACTCTAAGAGAATTATGCTTAATTCTCTCAGAAGGGTTCTGGAGCTTACAATTACATCATCCTTTGGTTATCTAAACCTTCCTAGTGACTAAAATTGAAGAATTTACGAAAGTAAGACCTAATGAAGCTCAATACACTCAATTATGACCAAAATAGGCTCATTACATCATCTTTTAGTGATCTAAACCTTCCTAATGACTAAAATGTTGTCATTGACCAAAGTAAGACCAAATGAAGCTCAATACATTCAATTAGGACCAAAATAAGCTCATTACATCATCCTTTCGTTATCTAAACCTTCCTAGTAACTAAAATTGAAGAATTGACCAAAGACCTAATGAAGCTCAATACACTCAATTAGGACCAAAATAGGCTCATTACATCATCCTTTGGTTATCTAAACCTTCCTATTGACTAAAATGGCATCATTGATCAAAGTAAGACTAAATGAAGCTTAATACGTTTAATTAGGACAAAAATAGGCTCATTACATCATCCTTTCGTTATCTAAACCTTCCTAGTAACTAAAATGCAAGAATTGACCAAAGTAAGACCTAATGAAGCTCAATACACTCAATTAGGACCAAAATAGGCTCATTAGATCATCCTTTGCTTATCTACACCATCCTAGAGACTAAAATGGAGTCATTGACCAAAGAAAGACCAAATGAAGCTCAACACACTCAATTAGGACCAAAATAGGCTCAAACATCATCCTTTGGTTATCTAAACCTTCCTAGTGACTAAAGTGGAGTCATGGACCAAAGTAAGACCAAATGAAGCTCAATACACTCAATTAGGACCAAAATAGGCTCATTACATCATCCTTTGGTTATCTAAACCTTCCTATTGACTAAAATGGCATCATTGACCAAAGTAAGACTAAATGAAGCTTAATACATTTAATTAGGACCAAAATAGGCTCATTACATCATCCTTTCGTTATCTAAACCTTCCTAGTAACTAAAATGGAAGAATTGACCAAAGTAAGACCTAATGAAGCTCAAAACACTCAATTAGGACCAAAATAGGCTCATTACATCATCCTTGGTTATCTAAACCTTCCTAGTGACTAAAATTAAATAATTGACCAAAGTAAGACTTAATGAAGCTCAATACACTCAATTAGGACCAAAATAGGCTCATTACATGATCCTTTGGTTATCTAAACCTTCCTAGTGACTAAAAATGAAAGAATTGACCAAAGTAAGACGTAATGAAGCTCAACACACTCAATTAGGACCAAAATAGGCTCATTACATCATCCTTTGGTTATTCTAAACCTTCTTAATGACTAAAATGGAGTCATTGACCAAAGTAAGCCAAATGAAGCTCAACACATCCAATTAGGACCCAAAATAGCTCATTACATCATCCTTTCGTTATCTAAACCTTCCTAGTAACTAAGTGGAGTCATGGACCAAAAGTAAGACCAAATGAAGCTCAATACACTCAATTAGACCAACATAGGCTCATTACATCATCCTTTGGTTATCTAAACCTTCCTATTGACTAAAATGGCATCATTGACCAAGTAAGACTAAATGAAGCTTAATACATTTAATTAGGACAAAAATAGGCTTAGTACATCATCCTTTCGTTATCTAAACCTTCCTAGTAACTAATATGGATGAATTGACCAAAGTAAGACCTAATGAAGCTCAATACACTCAATTAGGACGAAAATAGGCTCATTACATCATCCTTTGGTTATCTAAACCTTCTTAATGACTAAAATGGAGTCATTGACCAAAGTAAGACCAAATGAAGCTCAACACATCCAATTAGGACCAAAATAGGCTCATTACATCATCCTTTCGTTATCTAAACCTTCCTAGTAACTAAAATGGAGGAATTGACCAAAGTAAGACCTAATGAAGCTCAATACACTCAATTATGACCAAAAGAGGCTCATTACATCATCCTCTTGTATCTAAACCTTCCTAGTGACTAAAATGAAATAATTGACCAAAGTAAGACTTAATGAAGCTCATTACACTCAATTAGGACCAAAATAGGCTCATTACATCATCCTTTGGTTATCTAAATCTTCCTAGTGACTAAAATGAAAGAATTGACCAAAGTAAGACCTAATGAAGTTCAATACACTCATGTACGACCAATATAGGCTCATTACATCATCCTTTGGTTATCTAAACCTTCCTAGTGACTAAAATGAAATAATTGACCAAAGTAAGACCTAATGAAGCTCAATACACTCAATTAGGACGAAAATAGGCTCATTACATCATCCTTTGGTTATCTAACCTTCTTAATGACTAAAAATGGAGTCATTGACCAAAGTAAGCCAAATGAAGCTCAACACATCCAATTAGGACCAAAATAGGCTCATTACATCATCCTTTCGTTATCTAAACCTTCCTAGTAACTAAAGTGGAGTCATGGACCAAAGTAAGACCAAATGAAGCTCAATACACTCAATTAGGACCAACATAGGCTCATTACATCATCCTTTGGTTATCTAAACCTTCCTATTGACTAAAATGGCATCATTGACCAAAGTAAGACTAAATGAAGCTTAATACATTTAATCAGGACAAAAATAGGCTCATTACATCATCCTTTCGTTATCTAAACCTTCCTAGTAACTAAAATGGATGAATTGACCAAAGTAAGACCTAATGAAGCTCAAAACACTCAATTAGGACCAAAATAGGCTCATTACATCATCCTTTGGTTATCTAAACCTTCCTAGTGACTAAAATGAAAGAATTAACCAAAGTAAGAGCTAATGAAGCTCAATACACTCAATTAGGACCAAAATAGGCTCATTACATCATCCTTTGGTTATCTAAACCTTCTTAATGACTAAAATGGAGTCATTGACCAAAGTAAGACCAAATGAAGCTCAACACATCCAATTAGGACCAAAATAGGCTCATTACATCATCCTTTCGTTATCTAAACCTTCCTAGTAACTAAAATGGAGGAATTGACCAAAGTAAGACCTAATGAAGCTCAATACACTCAATTAGGAACAAAAGAGGCTCATTACATGATCCTTTGGTTATCTAAACCTTCCTAGTGACTAAAATGGAAGAATTGACCAAAGTAAGACGTAATGAAGCTCAACACACTCAATTAGGACCAAAATAGGCTCATTACATCATCCTTTGGTTATCTAAACCTTCTTAATGACTAAAATGGAGTCATTGACCAAAGTAAGCCAAATGAAGCTCAACACATCCAATTAGGACCAAAATAGGTTCATTACATCATCCTTTCGTTATCTAAACCTTCCTAGTAACTAAAGTGGAGTCATGGACCAAAGTAAGACCAAATGAAGCTCAATACACTCAATTAGGACCAACATAGGCTCATTACATCATCCTTTGGTTATCTAAACCTTCCTACTGACTAAAATGGCATCATTGACCAAAGTAAGACTAAATGAAGCTTAATACATTTAATCAGGACAAAAATAGGCTCATTACATCATCCTTTCATTATCTAAACCTTCCTAGTAACTAAAATGGATGAATTGACCAAAGTAAGACCTAATGAAGCTCAAAACACTCAATTAGGACCAAAATAGGCTCATTACATCATCCTTTGGTTATCTAAACCTTCCTAGTGACTAAAATGAAAGAATTAACCAAAGTAAGAGTTAATGAAGCTCAAAACACTCAATTAGGACCAAAATAGGTTCATTACATCATCCTTTCGTTATCTAAACCTTCCTAGTAACTAAAGTGGAGTCATGGACCAAAGTAAGACCAAATGAAGCTCAATACACTCAATTAGGACCAACATAGGCTCATTACATCATCCTTTGGTTATCTAAACCTTCCTATTGACTAAAATGGCATCATTGACCAAAGTAAGACTAAATGAAACTTAATACATTTAATTAGGACAAAAATAGGCTCATTACATCATCCTTTGGTTATCTAAACCTTCCTAGTGACTAAAATGAAATAATTGACCAAAGTAAGACCTAATGAAGCTCAATACACTCAATTAGGACGAAAATAGGCTCATTACATCATCCTTTGGTTATCTAAACCTTCTTAATGACTAAAATGGAGTCATTGACCAAAGTAAGCCAAATGAAGCTCAACACATCCAATTAGGACCAAAATAGGCTCATTACATCATCCTTTCGTTATCTAAACCTTCCTAGTAACTAAAGTGGAGTCATGGACCAAAGTAAGACCAAATGAAGCTCAATACACTCAATTAGGACCAAAATAGGCTCATTACATCATCCTTTGGTTATCTAAACCTTCCTACTGACTAAAATGGCATCATTGACCAAAGTAAGACTAAATGAAGCTTAATACATTTAATCAGGACAAAAATAGGCTCATTACATCATCCTTTCGTTATCTAAACCTTCCTAGTAACTAAAATGGATGAATTGACCAAAGTAAGACCTAATGAAGCTCAAAACACTCAATTAGGACCAAAATAGGCTCATTACATCATCCTTTGGTTATCTAAACCTTCCTAGTGACTAAAATGAAAGAATTAACCAAAGTAAGAGCTAATGAAGCTCAATACACTCAATTAGGACCAAAATAGGCTCATTACATCATCCTTTGGTTATCTAAACCTTCTTAATGACTAAAATGGAGTCATTGACCAAAGTAAGACCAAATGAAGCTCAACACATCCAATTAGGACCAAAATAGGCTCATTACATCATCCTTTCGTTATCTAAACCTTCCTAGTAACTAAAATGGAGGAATTGACCAAAGTAAGACCTAATGAAGCTCAATACACTCATTAGGACCAAAAGAGGTCATTACATCATCCTCTTGTTATCTAAACCTTCCTAGTGACTAAAATGAAATAATTGACCAAAGTAAGACTTAATGAAGCTCAATACACTCAATTAGGACCAAAATAGGCTCATTACATGATCCTTTGCTTATCTAAACCTTCCTAGTGACTAAAATGGAAGAATTGACCAAGTAAGACGTAATGAAGCTCAACACACTCAATTAGGACAAAATAGGCTCATTACATCATCCTTTGGTTATCTAAACCTTCTTAATGACTAAAATGGAGTCATTGACCAAAGTAAGCCAAATGAAGCTCAACACATCCAATTAGGACCAAAATAGGTTCATTACATCATCCTTTCGTTATCTAAACCTTCCTAGTAACTAAAGTGGAGTCATGGACCAAAGTAAGACCAAATGAAGCTCAATACACTCAATTAGGACCAACATAGGCTCATTACATCATCCTTTGGTTATCTAAACCTTCCTATTGACTAAAATGGCATCATTGACCAAAGTAAGACTAAATGAACTTAATACATTTAATTAGGACAAAATAGGCTCATTACATCATCCTTTGGTTATCTAACCTTCCTAGTGACTAAATGAATAATTGACAAAGTAAGACCTAATGAAGCTCAATACACTCAATTAGGACGAAAATAGGCTCATTACATCATCCTTTGGTTATCTAACCTTCTTAATGACTAAAATGGAGTCATTGACCAAGTAAGACCTAATGAAGCTCAATACACTCAATTAGGACAAAGAGGCTCATTACATCATCCTCTTGTTATCTAAACTTCCTAGTGACTAAAATGAAATAATTGACCAAAGTAAGACCTAATGAAGCTCAATACACTCATGTACGACCAAAATAGGCTCATTACATCATCCTTTGGTTATCTAAACCTTCCTAGTGACTAAAATGAAATAATTGACCAAAGTAAGACCTAATGAAGCTCAATACACTCAATTAGGACGAAAATAGGCTCATTACATCATCCTCTGGTTATCTAACCTTCTTAATGACTAAATGGAGTCATTGACCAAAGTAAGCCAAATGAAGCTCAACACATCCAATTAGGACCAAAATAGGCTCATTACATCATCCTTTCGTTATCTAAACCTTCCTAGTAACTAAAGTGGAGTCATGGACCAAAGTAAGACCAAATGAAGCTCAATACACTCAATTAGGACTAACATAGGCTCATTACATCATCCTTTGGTTATCTAAACTTTCCTATTGACTAAAATGGCATCATTGACCAAAGTAAGACTAAATGAAGCTTAATACATTTAATCAGGACAAAAATAGGCTCATTACATCATCCTTTCGTTATCTAAACCTTCCTAGTAACTAAAATGGATGAATTGACCAAAGTAAGACCAAATGAAGCTCAAAACACTCAATTAGGACCAAATAGGCTCATTACATCATCCTTTGGTTATCTAACCTTCCTAGTGACTAAAATGAAAGAATTGACCAAAGTAAGACCTAATGAAGCTCAATACACTCATGTACGACCAGAATAGGCTCATTACATCATCGTTGGTTATCTAACCTTCCTAGTGACTAAAATGAAATATTGACCAAAGTAGACCTAATGAAGCTCAATACACTCAATTAGGACGAAATAGGCTCATTACATCATCCTTTGGTTATCTAAACTTTCTTAATGACTAAAATGGAGTCATTGACCAAAGTAAGACCAAATGAAGCTCACACATCCAATTAGGACCAAAATAGGCTCATTACATCATCCTTTCGTTATCTAAACCTTCCTAGTAACTAAAATGGAAGAATTGACCAAAGTAAGACCTAATGAAGTTCATAACTCAATTAGGACCAAAAGAGGGTCATTACATCATCCTCTTGTTATCTAAACCTCCTAGTGACTAAAATTAAATAATTGACCAAAGTAAGACTTAATGAAGCTCAATACACTCAATTAGGACCAAAATAGGCTCATTACATGATCCTTTGCTATCTAAACCTTCCTAGTGACTAAATGAAAGAATGACCAAAGTAAGACGTAATGAAGCTCAACACACTCAATTAGGACAAAATAGGCTCATTACATCATCCTTTGGTTATCTAAACCTTCTTAATGACTAAAATGGAGTCATTGACCAAAGTAAGCCAAATGAAGCTCAACACATCCAATTAGGACCAAAATAGGCTCATTACATCTCCTCGTTATCTAAACCTTCCTAGTAACTAAAGTGGAGTCATGGACCAAAGTAAGACCAAATGAAGCTCAATACACTCAATTAGGACCAACATAGGCTCATTACATCATCCTTTGGTTATCTAAACCTTCCTATTGACTAAAATGGCATCATTGACCAAAGTAAGACTAAATGAAGCTTAATACATTTAATCAGGACAAAAATAGGCTCATTACATCATCCTTTCGTTATCTAAACCTTCCTAGTAACTAAAATGGATGAATTGACCAAAGTAAGACCAAATGAAGCTCAAAACACTCAATTAGGACCAAAATAGGCTCATTACATCATCCTTTGGTTATCTAAACCTTCCTAGTGACTAAAATGAAAGAATTGACCAAAGTAAGACCTAATGAAGCTCAATACACTCATGTACGACCAGAATAGGCTCATTACATCATCCTTTGGTTATCTAAACCTTCCTAGTGACTAAAATGAAATAATTGACCAAAGTAAGACCTAATGAAGCTCAATACACTCAATTAGGACGAAAATAGGCTCATTACATCATCCTTTGGTTATCTAAACCTTCTTAATGACTAAAATGGAGTCATTGACCAATGTAAGACCAAATGAAGCTCAACACATCCAATTAGGACCAAAATAGGCTCATTACATCATCCTTTCGTTATCTAAACCTTCCTAGTAACTAAAATGGAAGAATTGACCAAAGTAAGACCTAATGAAGTTCAATACACTCAATTAGGACCAAAAGAGGGTCATTACATCATCCTCTTGTTATCTAAACCTTCCTAGTGACTAAAATTAAATAATTGACCAAAGTAAGACTTAATGAAGCTCAATACACTCAATTAGGACCAAAATAGGCTCATTACATGATCCTTTGGTTATCTAAACCATCCTAGTGACTAAAATGAAAGAATTGACCAAAGTAAGACGTAATGAAGCTCAACACACTCAATTAGGACCAAAATAGGCTCATTACATCATCATCTCTTCTTAAAATGGAGTCATTGACCAAAGTATCATCCAAAACAAAATAGGCTCATTACATCATCCTTTCGTTATCTAAACTACTAAATGGAGTCATTGAAGACCATCCAATTAGGACCAAAAAGCTCATTACATCATCCTTTCGTTATCTAAACCTTCCTAGTAACTAAAATGGAGAATTGACCAAAGTAAGACCTAATGAAGCTCAATACACTCAATTAGGACCAAAAGGGTCATTACATCATCCTCTTGTTATCTAAACCTTCCTAGTGACTAAAATTAATAATTGACCAAAGTAAGACTTAATGAAGCTCAATACACTCAATTAGGACCAAAAAGGCTCATTACATGATCCTTTGGTTATCTAAACCTTCTAGTGACTAAAATGAAAGAATTGACCAAAGTAAGACGTAATGAAGCTCAACACACTCAATTAGGACCAAAATAGGCTCATTACATCATCCTTTGGTTATCTAAACCTTCTTAATGACTAAAATGAGTCATTGACCAAAGTAAGCCAAATGAAGCTCAACACATCCAATTAGGACCAAAATAGGTTCATTACATCATCCTTTCGTTATCTAAACTTCCTAGTAACTAAAGTGGAGTCATGGACCAAAGTAAGACCAAATGAAGCTCAATACACTCAATTAGGACCAACATAGGCTCATTACATCATCCTTTGGTTATCTAAACCTTCCTATTGACTAAAATGGCATCATTGACCAAAGTAAGACTAAATGAAACTTAATACTAGGACAAAATAGGCTCATTACATCATCCTTTGGTTATCTAAACCTTCCTAGTGACTAAAATGAGAATTAACCAAAGTAAGACCAAATGAAGCTCAACACATCCAATTAGGACCAAAAAGGCTCATTACATCATCCTTTCGTTATCTAAACCTTCCTAGTAACTAAAATGGAGAATTGACCAAGTAAGACCTAATGAAGCTCAATACACTCAATTAGGACCAAAAGAGGCTCATTACATCATCCTCTTGTTATCTAAACCTTCCTAGTGACTAAAATGAAATAATTGACCAAAGTAAGACTTAATGAAGCTCAATACACTCAATTAGGACCAAAATAGGCTCATTACATCATCCTTTGGTTATCTAAACCTTCCTAGTGACTAAAATGAAAGAATTGACCAAAGTAAGACCTAATGAAGCTCAATACACTCAATTAGGACAAAATAGGCTCATTACATCATCCTTTGGTTATCTAAACCTTCTTAATGACTAAAATGGAGTCATTGACCAAAGTAAGCCAAATGAAGCTCAAACATCCAATTAGGACCAAAATAGGCTCATTACATCATCCTTTCGTTATCTAAACCTTCCTAGTAACTAAAGTGGAGTCATGGACCAAAGTAAGACCAAATGAAGCTCAATACACTCAATTAGGACCAACATAGGCTCATTACATCATCCTTTGGTTATCTAAACCTTCCTATTGACTAAAATGGCATCATTGACCAAAGTAAGACTAAATGAAGCTTAATACATTAATAGGACAAAAATAGGCTCATTACATCATCCTTTCGTTATCTAAACCTTCCTAGTAACTAATGAATTGACCAAAGTAAGAGGAATTAGGACTTTGGTTATCAACCTTCCTAGTGACTAAAATGAAAGAATTACCAAAGTAAGAGCTAATGAAGCTCAATACACTCAAGGACCAAATAGGCTCATTACATCATCCTTTGGTTATCTAAACCTTCCTAGTGACTAAAAAAGAATTGACCAAAGTAAGACCTAATGAAGCTCAATACACTCATTAGACCAAAATAGGCTCATTACATCATCCTTTGGTTATCTAAACCTTCCTAGTGACTAAAATGAAATAATTGACCAAAGTAAGACTTAATGAAGCTCAAGCTCAACACATCCAATTAGGACCAAAATAGGCTCATTACATCATCCTTTCGTTATCTAACCTTCCTAGTAACTAAAGTGGAGTCATGACCAAAGTAAGACCAAATGAAGCTCAATACACTCAATTAGGCTCATTACATCATCCTTATCTTAAAGTAGTGACTAAAATGAAGAATTAACCAAAGTAAGAGCTAATGAAGCTCAATACACTCAATTGGGACCAAAATAGGCTCATTACATCATCCTTTGGTTATCTAAACCTTCCCTAGTGGACTAAAAATGAAAGAAATTGACCAAAGTAAGACCTAATTGAAGCTCAATACACTTCATGTACGACCAGAATAGGCTCATTACATCATCCTTTGGTTATCTAAACCTTCCTAGTGACTAAAATGAAATAATTGACCAAAGTAAGACCTAATGAAGCTCAATTACACTCAATTAGGACGAAAATAGGGCTCATTACATCATCCTTTGGTTATCTAAACCTTCTTAATGACTAAAATGGAGTCATTGACCAAAGTAAGACCAAATGAAAGCTCAACACATCCAATTAGGACCAAAATAGGCTCATTACATCATCCTTTCGTTATCTAAACCTTCCTAGTAACTAAAATGGAAGAATTGACCAAAGTAAGACACTAATGAAGCTCAATACACTCAATTAGGACCAAAAGAGGCTTCATTACATCATCCTCTTGTTATCTAAACCCTTCCTAGTGACTAAAATGAAATAATTGACCAAAGTAAGACTTAATGAAGCTCAATACACTCAATTAGACCAAAATAGGCTCATTACATGATCCTTTGGTTATCTAAACCTTCCTAGTGACTAAAATGAAAGAATTGACCAAAGTAAGACGTAATGAAGCTCAACACACTCAATTAGGACGAAAATAGGCTCATTACATCATCCTTTGGTTATCTAAACCTTCTTAATGACTAAAATGGAGTCATTGACCAAAGTAAGCCAAATGAAGCTCAACACATCCAATTAGGACCAAAATAGGCTCATTACATCATCCTTTCGTTATCTAAAACCTTCCTAGTAACTAAAGTGGAGTCATGGACCAAAGTAAGACCAAATGAAGCTCAATACACTCAATTAGGACCAACATAGGCTCATTACATCATCCTTTGGTTATCTAAACCTTCCTATTGACTAAAATGGCATCATTGACCAAAGTAAGACTAAATGAAGCTTAATACATTTAATCAGGACAAAAATAGGCTCATTACATCATCCTTTCGTTATCTAAACTTCCTAGTAACTAAAATGGATGAATTGACCAAAGTAAGACCTAATGAAGCTCAAAACACTCAATTAGGACCAAAATAGGCTCATTACATCATC
Source organism: Aeschynomene evenia (assembly GCA_013621005.1). Classification (NCBI taxonomy): domain Eukaryota; kingdom Viridiplantae; phylum Streptophyta; class Magnoliopsida; order Fabales; family Fabaceae; genus Aeschynomene; species Aeschynomene evenia. The sequence goes on along the minus strand of RYYW01000269.1, from coordinate 18,796 downwards.
CTTTGGTTATCTAAACCTTCCTAGTGACTAAATGAAAAGAATTAACCAAAGTAAGACCTAATGAAGCTCAATACACTCAATTAGGACCAAAATAGGCTCATTACATCATCCTTTGGTTATCTAAACCTTCTTAATGACTAAAATGGAGTCATTGACCAAAGTAAGAACCAAATGAAGCTCAACACATTCCAATTAGGACCAAAATAGGCTCATTACATCATCCTTTCGTTATCTAAACCTTCCTAGTAACTAAAATGGAGGAATTGACCAAAGTAAGACCTAATGAAGCTCAATACACTCAATTAGGACCAAAAGAGGCTCATTACATCATCCTCTTGTTATCTAAACCTTCCTAGTGACTAAAATGAAATAATTGACCAAAGTAAGACTTAATGAAGCTCAATACACTCAATTAGGACCAAAATAGGCTCATTACATGATCCTTTGGATATCTAAACCTTCCTAGTGACTAAAATGGAAGAATTGACCAAAGTAAGACGTAATGAAGCTCAACACACTCAATTAGGACCAAAATAGGCTCATTACATCATCCTTTGGTTATCTAAACCTTCTTAATGACTAAAATGGAGTCATTGACCAAAGTAAGACCAAATGAAGCTCAATACACTCAATTAGGACCAACATAGGCTCATTACATCATCCTTTGGTTATCTAAACCTTCCTATGACTAAAATGGCATTCATTGACCAAAGTAAGACTAAATGAAGCTTAATACATTTAATCAGGACAAAAATAGGCTCATTACATCATCCTTTCGTTATCTAAACCTTCCTAGTAACTAAAATGGATGAATTGACCAAAGTAAGACCTAATGAAGCTCAAAACACTCAATTAGGACCAAAATAGGCTCATTACATCATCCTTTGGTTATCTAAACCTTCCTAGTGACTAAAATGAAAGAATTAACCAAAGTAAGACCTAATGAAGCTCAATACACTCAATTAGGACCAAAATAGGCTCATTACATCATCCTTTGGTTATCTAAACCTTCTTAATGACTAAAATGGAGTCATTGACCAAAGTAAGACCAAATGAAGCTCAACACATCCAATTAGGACCAAAATAGGCTCATTACATCATCCTTTCGTTATCTAAACCTTCCTAGTAACTAAAATGGAGGAATTGACCAAAGTAAGACCTAATGAAGCTCAATACACTCAATTAGGACCAAAAGAGGCTCATTACATCATCCTCTTGTTATCTAAACCTTCCTAGTGACTAAAATGAAAATAATTGACCAAAGTAAGACTTAATGAAGCTCAATACACTCAATTAGGACCAAAATAGGCTCATTACATGATCCTTTGGTTATCTAAACCTTCCTAGTGACTAAAATGGAAGAATTGACCAAAGTAAGACGTAATGAAGCTCAAACACACTCAATTAGGACCAAAATAGGCTCATTACATCATCCTTTGGTTATCTAAACCTTCTTAATGACTAAAATGGAGTCATTGACCAAAGTAAGCCAAATGAAGCTCAACACATCCAATTAGGACCAAAATAGGTTCATTACATCATCCTTTCGTTTATCTTAAACCTTCCTAGTAACTAAAGTGGAGTCATGGACCAAAGTAAAGACCAAATGAAGCTCAATACACTCAATTAGGACCAACATAGGCTCATTACATCATCCTTTGGTTATCTAAACCTTCCTATTGACTAAAATGGCATCATTGACCAAAGTAAGACTAAATGAAGCTAATACATTTAATCAGGACGAAAAATAGGCTCATTACATCATCCTTTCGTTATCTAAAACCTTCCTAGTAACTAAATATGGAAATGAAATTGACCAAAGTAAGACCTAATGAAGCTCAAAAACACTCAATTAGGACCAAAATAGGCTCATTACATCATCCTTTTGGTTATCTAAACCTCCTAGTGACTAAAATGAAAGAATTAACCAAAGTAAGAGCTAATGAAGCTCCAATACACTCAATTAGGACCAAAATAGGCTCATTACATCATCCTTTGGTTATCTAAACCTTCTTAATGACTAAAATGGAAGTCATTGACCAAAGTAAGACCAAATGAAGCTCAACACATTCCAATTAGGACCAAAATAGGCTCATTACATCATCCTTTCGTTATCTAAACCTTCCTAGTAACTAAAATGGAGGAATTGACCAAAAGTAAGACCTAATGAAGCTCAATACACTCAATTAGGACCAAAAGAGGCTCATTACATCATCCTCTTGTTATCTAAACCTTCCTAGTGACTAAAATGAAATAATTGACCAAAGTAAGACTTAATGAAGCTCAATACACTCAATTAGGACCAAAAAGGCTCATTACATGATCCTTTGGTTATCTAAACCTTCCTAGTGACTAAAATGAAGAATTGACCAAAGTAAGACGTAATGAAGCTCAACACACTCAATTAGGACCAAAATAGGCTCATTACATCATCCTTTGGTTATCTAAACCTTCTTAATGACTAAAATGGAGTCATTGACCAAAGTAAGCCAAATGAAGCTCAACACATCCAATTAGGACCAAAATAGGCTCATTACATCATCCTTTCGTTATCTAAACCTTCCTAGTAACTAAAGTGGAGTCATGGACCAAAGTAAGACCAAATGAAGCTCAATACACTCAATTAGGACCAACATAGGCTCATTACATCATCCTTTGGTTATCTAAACCTTCCTATTGACTAAAATGGCATCATTGACCAAAGTAAGACTAAATGAAGCTTAATACATTTAATTAGGACAAAATAGGCTCATTACATCATCCTTTGGTTATCTAAACCTTGACTAAAATAACCAAAGTAAGACCAAATGAAGCTCAATCCAATTAGGACCAAAATAGGCTCATTACATCATCCTTTCGTTATCTAAACCTTCCTAGTAACTAAAATGGAGAATTGACCAAAGTAAGACCTAATGAAGCTCAATACACTCAATTAGGACCAAAAGAGGCTCATTACATCATCCTTTGTTATCTAAACCTTCCTAGTGACTAAAATGAAATAATTGACCAAAGTAAGACCTAATGAAGCTCAATACACTCATTAGACCAAAATAGGCTCATTACATCATCCTTTGGTTATCTAAACCTTCCTAGTGACTAAAATGAAAAATTGACCAAAGTAAGACCTAATGAAGCTCAATACACTCAATTAGGACAAAATAGGCTCATTACATCATCCTTTGGTTATCTAAACCTTCTTAATGACTAAAATGGAGTCATTGACCAAAGTAAGCCAAATGAAGCTCAACACATCCAATTAGGACCAAAATAGGCTCATTACATCATCCTTTCGTTATCTAAACCTTCCTAGTAACTAAAATGGAGGAATTGACCAAAGTAAGACCTGAAGCTCAATACACTCAATTAGGACCAAAAGAGGCTCATTACATCATCCTTTGTTATCTAAACCTTCCTAGTGACTAAAATGAAATAATTGACCAAAGTAAGACCTAATGAAGCTCAATACATTCAATTAGGACCAAAATAGGCTCATTACATCATCCTTTGGTTATCTAAACCTTCCTAGTGACTAAAATGAAAAATTGACCAAAGTAAGACCTAATGAAGCTCAATACACTCAATTAGGACGAAAATAGGCTCATTACATCATCCTTTGGTTATCTAAACCTTCTTAATGACTAAAATGGAGTCATTGACCAAAGTAAGCCAAATGAAGCTCAACACATCCAATAAGGACCAAAATAGGCTCATTACATCATCCTTTCGTTATCTAAACCTTCCTAGTAACTAAAGTGGAGTCATGGACCAAAGTAAGACCAAATGAAGCTCAATACACTCAATTAGGACCAACATAGGCTCATTACATCATCCTTTGGTTATCTAAACCTTCCTATTGACTAAAATGGCATCATTGACCAAAGTAAGACTAAATGAAGCTTAATACATTTAATCAGGACAAAAATAGGCTCATTACATCATCCTTTCGTTATCTAAACCTTCCTAGTAACTAAAATGGATGAATTGACCAAAGTAAGACCAAATGAAGCTCAAAACACTCAATTAGGACCAAAATAGGCTCATTACATCATCCTTTGGTTATCTAAACCTTCCTAGTGACTAAAATGAAAGAATTAACCAAAGTAAGAGCTAATGAAGCTCAATACACTCAATTGGGACCAAAATAGGCTTATTACATCATCCTTTGGTTATCTAAACCTTCCTAGTGACTAAAATGAAAGAATTGACCAAAGTAAGACCTAATGAAGCTCAATACACTCATGTACGACCAGAATAGGCTCATTACATCATCCTTTGGTTATCTAAACCTTCCTAGTGACTAAAATGAAATAATTGACCAAAGTAAGACCTAATGAAGCTCAATACACTCAATTAGGACCAAAATAGGCTCATTACATCATCCTTTGGTTATCTAAACCTTCTTAATGACTAAAATGGAGTCATTGACCAAAGTAAGACCAAATGAAGCTCAACACATCCAATTAGGACCAAAATAGGCTCATTACATCATCCTTTCGTTATCTAAACCTTCCTAGTAACTAAAATGGAGGAATTGACCAAAGTAAGACCTAATGAAGCTCAATACACTCAATTAGGACCAAAAGAGGCTCATTACATCATCCTCTTGTTATCTAAACCTTCCTAGTGACTAAAATGAAATAATTGACCAAAGTAAGAATTAATGAAGCTCAATACAGTCAATTAGGGCCAAAATAGGCTCATTACATGATCCTTTGGTTATCTAAACCTTCCTAGTGACTAAAATGAAAGAATTGACCAAAGTAAGACGTAATGAAGCTCAACACACTCAATTAGAACCAAAATAGGCTCATTACATCATCCTTTGGTTATCTAAACCTTCTTAATGACTAAAATGGAGTCATTGACCAAAGTAAGCCAAATGAAGCTCAACACATCCAATTAGGACCAAAATAGGCTCATTACATCTTCCTTTCGTTATCTAAACCTTCCTAGTAACTAAAGTGGAGTCATGGACCAAAGTAAGACCAAATGAAGCTCAATACACTCAATTAGGACCAACATAGGCTCATTACATCATCCTTTGGTTATCTAAACCTTCCTATTGACTAAAATGGCATCATTGACCAAAGTAAGACTAAATGAAGCTTAATACATTTAATCAGGACAAAAATAGGCTCATTACATCATCCTTTCGTTATCTAAAACTTCCTAGTAACTAAAATGGATGAATTGACCAAAGTAAGACCTAATGAAGCTCAAAACACTCAATTAGGACCAAAATAGGCTCATTACATCATCCTTTGGTTATCTAAACCTTCCTAGTGACTATAATGAAAGAATTAACCAAAGTAAGAGCTAATGAAGCTCAATACACTCAATTGGGACCAAAATAGGCTCATTACATCATCCTTTGGTTATCTAAACCTTCTTAATGACTAAAATGGAGTCATTGACCAAAGTAAGACCAAATGAAGCTCAACACATCCAATTAGGACCAAAATAGGCTCATTACATCATCCTTTCGTTATCTAAACCTTCCTAATAACTAAAATGGAGGAATTGACCAAAGTAAGACCTAATGAAGCTCAATACACTCAATTAGGACCAAAAGAGGCTCATTACATCATCCTCTTGTTATCTAAACCTTCGTAGTGACTAAAATGAAATAATTGACCAAAGTAAGACTTAATGAAGCTCAACACATCCAATTAGGACCAAAATAGGTTCATTACATCATCCTTTCGTTATCTAAACCTTCCTAGTAACTAAAGTGGAGTCATGGACCAAAGTAAGACCAAATGAAGCTCAATACACTCAATTAGGACCAACATAGGCTCATTACATCATCCTTTGGTTATCTAAACCTTCCTATTGACTAAAATGGCATCATTGACCAAAGTAAGACTAAATGAAGCTTAATACATTTAATCAGGACAAAAATAGGCTCATTACATCATCCTTTCGTTATCTAAAACTTCCTAGTAACTAAAATGGATGAATTGACCAAAGTAAGACCTAATGTAGCCCAAAACACTCAATTAGGACCAAAATAGGCTCATTACATCATCCTTTGGTTATCTAAACCTTCCTCGTGACTAAAATGAAAGAATTAACCAAAGTAAGAGCTAATGAAGCTCAATACACTCAATTAGGACCAAAATAGGCTCATTACATCATCCTTTGGTTATCTAAACCATCTTAATGACTAAAATGGAGTCATTGACCAAAGTAAGACCAAATGAAGCTCAACACATCCAATTAGGACCAAAATAGGCTCATTACATCATCCTTTCGTTATCTAAACCTTCCTAGTAACTAAAATGGAGGAATTGACCAAAGTAAGACCTAATGAAGCTCAATACACTTAATTAGGACCAAAAGAGGCTCATTACATCATCCTCTTGTTATCTAAACCTTCCTAGTGACTAAAATGAAATAATTGACCAAAGTAAGACTTAATGAAGCTCAATACACTCAATTAGGACCAAAATAGGCTCATTACATGATCCTTTGGTTATCTAAACCTTCCTAGTGACTAAAATGGAAGAATTGACCAAAGTAAGACGTAATGAAGCTCAACACACTCAATTAGGACCAAAATAGGCTCATTACATCATCCTTTGGTTATCTAAACCTTCTTAATGACTAAAATGGAGTCATTGACCAAAGTAAGCCAAATGAAGCTCAACACATCCAATTAGGACCAAAATAGGTTCATTACATCATCCTTTCGTTATCTAAACCTTCCTAGTAACTAAAGTGGAGTCATGGACCAAAGTAAGACCAAATGAAGCTCAATACACTCAATTAGGACCAACATAGGCTCATTACATCATCCTTTGGTTATCTAAACCTTCCTATTGACTAAAATGGCATCATTGACAAAGTAAGACAAAGCTAAATAGGACCAAAATAGGCTCATTACATCATCCGTTATCTAAACCTTCCTAGTACTAAAATGAATTAACCAAAGTAAGAGCTAATGAAGCTCAATACACTCAATTAGGACCAAAATAGGCTCATTACATCATCCTTTGGTTATCTAAACCTTCTTATGACTAAAATGAGTCATTGACCAAAGTAAGACCAAATGAAGCTCAACACATCCAATTAGGACCAAAATAGGCTCATTACATCATCCTTTCGTTATCTAAACCTTCCTAGTAACTAAAATGGAGGAATTGACCAAAGTAAGACCTAATGAAGCTCAATACACTCAATTAGGACCAAAAGAGGCTCATTACATCATCCTCTTGTTATCTAAACCTTCCTAGTGACTAAAATGAAATAATTGACCAAAGTAAGACTTAATGAAGCTCAATACACTCAATTAGGACCAAAATAGGCTCATTACACTCATCCTTTGACCAGTTATCTAAACACTTCCATAGATCCTTTGGTTATCTAAACCTTCCTAGTGACTAAAAGAATTGACCAAAGTAAGAAAGCTCAATACACTCATTGACCAAATAGGCTCATTACATCATCCTTTGGTTATCTAAACCTTCCTAGTGACTAAAATGAATTGACCAAAGTAAGACCTAATGAAGCTCAATACACTCAATTAGGACAAAATAGGCTCATTACATCATCCTTTGGTTATCTAAACCTTCTTAATGACTAAAATGGAGTCATTGACCAAAGTAAGCCAAATGAAGCTCAACACATCCAATTAGGACCAAAATAGGCTCATTACATCATCCTTTCGTTATCTAAACCTTCCTAGTAACTAAAGTGGAGTCATGGACCAAAGTAAGACCAAATGAAGCTCAATACACTCAATTAGGACCAACATAGGCTCATTACATCATCCTTTGGTTATCTAAACCTTCCTATTGACTAAAATGGCATCATTGACCAAAGTAAGACTAAATGAAGCTTAATATATTTAATCAGGACAAAAATAGGCTCATTACATCATCCTTTCGTTATCTAAACCTTCCTAGTAACTAAAATGGATGAATTGACCAAAGTAAGACCAAATGAAGCTCAAAACACTCAATTAGGACCAAAATAGGCTCATTACATCATCCTTTGGTTATCTAAACCTTCCTAGTGACTAAAATGAAAGAATTAACCAAAGTAAGACTAATGAAGCTCAATACACTCAATTAGGACCAAAATAGGCTCATTACATCATCCTTTGGTTATCTAAACCTTCTTAAACTAAAATGAGTCATTGACCAAAGTAAGACCAAATGAAGCTCAAACATCCAATTAGGACCAAAATAGGCTCATTACATCATCCTTTCGTTATCTAAACCTTCCTAGTAACTAAAATGGAGGAATTGACCAAAGTAAGACCTAATGAAGCTCAATACACTCAATTAGGACCAAAAGAGGCTCATTACATCATCCTTTGTTATCTAAACCTTCCTAGTGACTAAAATGAAATAATTGACCAAAGTAAGACTTAATGAAGCTCAATACACAATTAGGACCAAAATAGGCTCATTACATCATCCTTTGGTTATCTAAACCTTCCTAGTGACTAAAATGAAAGAATTGACCAAAGTAAGACGTAATGAAGCTCAACACACTCAATTAGACCAAAATAGGCTCATTACATCATCCTTTGGTTATCTAAACCTTCTTAATGACTAAAATGGAGTCATTGACAAAATTAAGCCAAATGAAGCTCAACACATCCAATTAGGACCAAAATAGGCTCATTACATCATCCTTTCGTTATCTAAACCTTCCTAGTAACTAAAGTGGAGTCATGGACCAAAGTAAGACCAAATGAAGCTCAATACACTCAATTAGGACCAACATAGGCTCATTACATCATCCTTTGGTTATCTAAACCTTCCTATTGACTAAAATGGCATCATTGACCAAAGTAAGACTAAATGAAGCTTAATACATTTAATCAGGACAAAAATAGGCTCATTACATCATCCTTTCGTTATCTAAACCTTACTAGTAACTAAAATGGATGAATTGACCAAAGTAAGACCTAATGAAGCTCAAAACACTCAATTAGGACCAAAATAGGCTCATTACATCATCCTTTGGTTATCTAAACCTTCCTAGTGACTAAAATGAAAGAATTAACCAAAGTAAGACCTAATGAAGCTCAATACACTCAATTAGGACCAAAATAGGCTCATTACATCATCCTTTGGTTATCTAAACCTTCTTAATGACTAAAATGGAGTCATTGACCAAAATAAGACCAAATGAAGCTCAACACATCCAATTAGGGACAAAATAGGCTCATTACATCATCCTTTCGTTATCTAAACCTTCCTAGTAACTAAAATGGAGGAATTGACCAAAGTAAGACCTAATGAAGCTCAATACACTCAATTAGGACCAAAAGAGGCTCATTACATCATCCTCTTGTTATCTAAACCTTCCTAGTGACTAAAATGAAATAATTGACCAAAGTAAGACTTAATGAAGCTTAATACACTCAATTAGGACCGAAATAGGCTCATTACATGATCCTTTGGTTATCTAAACCTTCCTAGTGACTAAAATGGAAGAATTGACCAAAGTAAGACGTAATGAAGCTCAACACACTCAATTAGGACCAAAATAGGCTCATTACATCATCCTTTGGTTATCTAAACCTTCTTAATGACTAAAATGGAGTCATTGACCAAAGTAAGCCAAATGAAGCTCAACACATCCAATTAGGACCAAAATAGGTTCATTACATCATCCTTTCGTTATCTAAACCTTCCTAGTAACTAAAGTGGAGTCATGGACCAAAGTAAGACCGAATGAAGCTCAATACACTCAATTAGGACCAACATAGGCTCATTACATCATCCTTTGGTTATCTAAACCTTCCTATTGACTAAAATGGCATCATTGACCAAAGTAAGACTAAATGAAACTTAATACATTTAATTAGGACAAAAATAGGCTCATTACATCATCCTTTGGTTATCTAAACCTTCCTAGTGACTAAAATGAAAGAATTAACCAAAGTAAGACCAAATGAAGCTCAACACATCCAATTAGGACCAAAATAGGCTCATTACATCATCCTTTCGTTATCTAAACCTTCCTAGTAACTAAAATGGAGGAATTGACCAAAGTAAGACCTAATGAAGCTCAATACACTCAATTAGGACCAAAAGAGGCTCATTACATCATCCTCTTGTTATCTAAACCTTCCTAGTGACTAAAATGAAATAATTGAGCAAAGTAAGACTTAATGAATGCTCAATACACTCAATTAGGACCAAAATAGGCTCAGTACATGATCCTTTGGTTATCTAAACCTTCCTAGTGACTAAAATGAAAGAATTGACCAAAGTAAGACGTAATGAAGCTCAACACACTCAATTAGGACCAAAATAGGCTCATTACATCATCCTTTGGTTATCTAAACCTTCTTAATGACTAAAATGGAGTCATTGACCAAAGTAAGACCAAATGAAGCTCAACACATCCAATTAGGACCAAAATAGGCTCATTACATCATCCTTTCGTTATCTAAACCTTCCTAGTAACTAAAATGGAAGAATTGACCAAAGTAAGACCTAATGAAGCTCAATACACTTAATTAGGACCAAAATGTAAGCTCCAGAACCCTTCTGAGAGAATTAAGCATAATTCTCTTAGAGTTATGAAAGTTTTAATGATAACAAGGTAAGCCATAAGTATAAAATTTTACTTAAGGTTTTGCTAATATGTGCGCTAAGTGTCTCAGAAAGCTATAAATTATTGCAATGCCATGAGCAAAGTCCAAGACAAAAACATCAAGTAACCTCGAGAGAAATTGATAAAATCATAGCGCCAAAGATATCAGAAAGGACATCTCAGAAGCGCAGAAGGTGAAAACATGTTTCTGAGGAAAGAACACTGTCGCCTCAGAAGGGTCTCAGAAGACCTCGCGACTAGGAGTTCTCAGAAGGGTCTTCCCTCAGAAGGTTAGCCTCAGAAGTCCGTACAACTCTTAGAAGGTTGGACTCAGAAGCAACCAAGTGTCTGGACTCAAGGAAGTGCAAACAGACTCAGAAAGCTCGCTACAACTAGCCAAGAAAGTGGGAACACGCGCACTGTGCAGTTCTGAAAAGTTCCTCATTTTGCGCTGACTGTAGCAGGGAGCCGTTCTGAAAAGGACACAGCCACATAAGCAAAGTGAAAGCCTCTAATTTCGCGGCTCTTTTATGCCTATATATATGAGTTCAATTCCAGAGCAATGTGACGAAACTCTTGCGCTAAAACTCTTGATTAAACGTGCCAAAACTCTGTTGAATTGAAAATCATTTTGCGAAAACTTAGAACTTTCTCAGAAAGACAATTTTTACGAAATTGTTTTTCTAACTTTGCAAAATCTTCTAGTTCTGAATTGGTGTAAATTCTTACATTTGTAAGTTAATCCTAGAAGTCTACTAAGTGTAAAACTAGGTTTGTAACTTAGTCTTGGTAGTTGTTTTCGATCAAAACAAACTTTCTGAAAAACGCTAAGTCCTTCGTTGTTTGAAGGCAGTTTTAAAGTCCTCTAGTGTTTGAGGCAAGGAAGTCCTCTGGTGTGAGGCAAGGAAGTCCTTATTTGTTTAAGGCAGGGAAGTCCTTAATTGTTTAAGGCAAGGAAGTCCTCTAGTGTGAGGCAAGGAAATCCACTTCGGGTTGTGAAGTGGTGGAAGTCCTTTACGTGGTAAAGGCAGTGTTGTCTAAGAAGGCACATTAAGAAAAATATCTAAGAACTCTCAACTGAAGGTTGAGGACTGGAGTAGGTTGGTTATAACCGAACCAGTATAAAATCCCTGGTGTTAAGCTTTTCTCCCTAACTTATTACGTGTCAAAATCTTTGAGAAAAACTCTATCACAACTTTAATTAAGAGGTCTCGTGAAAACCTTATTGATCAAAATTAGAAAGCTTTTAAGAAAATCAAACCTTAAGTCGTTTTCTTAAAATCCCTCAGAAAGAAACTTTCTTAGAAAGACTAAGTTCTCAGAAACTTAATCTTCTCAGAAAGCATTTTCCGCTGCAAACCCTTAATCATACCTTCTGAGTAAAAACAGCTTTCTAAGTAAAAGTTTTAACAAGCAATTTTAAAACTTGCACGATTCAACCCCCCCCTTCTCGTGCACACATACACTTTCAATTGGCATCAGAGCTCGGTCCTTAAGGGGTTGAGCACTTCGCAGTGTCAAGGAAAAGATCCACGAAGGGAAATATGAACTCACCAGCTGCATTCATATCAGATGGGGCTTCAATAAACAGACCTCCGATGTTTCTCGGAGACAGCTTCGGACTACTGGCGTGACAGGATGACGCTGTTCATCAAGCATACCAGTTTGGGACTTATGGGATAGGATCGAGAATGGAGACTATCAGCCTCTGCAGACAATTACAGAGGATGCTGTAGTTGCAACAGACGCTGAGCCAGGAGCTGCACCTCCAGCACTCAGAACCTATACAAGACGAGTCCCTAAGGATGAATGGACTCAAGAGATGAAGGAGAAGATACAACTCAACTTCAAAGCTAAATACATTCTTCTCTGCGCCTTGCCCAAGGTAGAATACGACAAGATTGTGTCGTGTGATACCGCTCAAGAAATTTGGGAAAGATTACACATGCTGCACGAAGGAAATGATGAAGTCAAGGAAACTAAGGTATCAATGCTTGTACATAAGTACGAGTCCTTCTGCATGCAACCTGAGGAAACTATTGACAACATGTCAATAAGATTTCTCCACATCATAAATCAGCTAAAGGTCTTGGGAAAGACCTACTCCAACGCTGAGATGGTGAGAAAATTCTCAGAAGCCTCTCTGCCAAGTGGCGCCAAAGGTGACAGCAATCCAAGAAGCAAAGGATCTAAATCAGCTGGGTTTAGATGTATTGTTTGGCTCACTCAGAACTCACGAGATTGAGCTTGAAGGACTACTTGGAGGACCATCTTCATCCTCAAGACCTCAGAAAGCTCTAGCTCTGAAAAAGTCAGATCAAAAAGACTTCAAAAGCTCTAAAGGCTGAGAAATATCTGAGTCTGAAAATGATCAAAACTCAGATTCCGATGAAGATGACATCTCTCTTCTAGTAAGGAAAATGAAGAAAGCTTGGAAGAGAAGACCAAGCAAAGACAAAGAGATCACACCTAGAAAGGGAAAGTCAAAGTCTTCTGATGCCACATGTTTTGGTTGGTGGAGAAAAGGGCCACTTCAGAACGGAGTGCCCTCAGAACAAGGGAAAGAAGAAGTTCATTCCAAGAAGAAGAAGAAGGCAATGGCTGCTACATGGAGTGACTCAGAAGAGGAAGACTCTGAGTCAGAAAGTGAAGAGGAAGCTAATGTCTGCTTCATGGCCGGTACTGACTATATTCTGGAAACAGAATCTGAGTCAGAAGAGGTACAAACTCTCCTCCTCTCTCATACTCATACAATGAGATCTCAGAACTCTATGAAGAGCTTCTGAGAGACTCAACGAATTAGCTAACAGTTTCAGCAAACTAAGAAAGTCTTTTAAATCCTTAGAAGCTGAAAATGCTAGACTAATTCAAGAAGTAGAGAACCTAAGGCTTGAAAGAGATGACTTTAAAATAGATATCTTGAAAGTCACAAACCTCTATCAAGCTCTAGAAACAATGTCTTCTGTGACTGTTGAAAAAGCCGAACTGGCTTTGATAGAATTACAAAAGACAAATGAACTTCTCACTTCTGACTTGGTTAAGATGGTCAAAGGTGAAAAAATGTTGACACTCTTGCTTGGTGGTCAAAGACCTTACAAGGATAAGAGTGGACTCGGTTATGAAGAGATCTTCGAACCAAATGATATTGATCCATCCTTAACTAAATCACCTCGCACATGCATAGCCTGTTTTAAGAGTGGCCATGGTTCTGAAAATGTCCTATGTTGGAAAAAGGAAAAATCTCTAAGCCTCAGAAGGCTCAAAAGAAAACTCAGAAAGCTAAGCCTTCTAAGAAGACTAACCCCTCTCAGAAGGGAAAAACTTCTCAGAAAGCAAGTGCTTCTGAAAAGGGCAAACAAAAGATCTCTGACTCTCAAAACCATGACCTCTCTAAGAAAAGAAGCCAAAGTCCAAGAAAGCTAACAAGCAAGGACCCAACAAAGAATGGGTACCTAAATCTGTTAACTTTGTGACTGCAGGTGCATCATCAAGCTCTGCTCCACCACCACGATGAGCAGTGGTACCTTGACAGTGGCTGCTCAAGGCACATGACTGGAAGCAAGCACTGGTTCAGAAGTCTCAAGCCCAAGAAAGGCGGAAACAGTGCGATTCGGTGATGGCGCTAAGGGGAGAGTCACTGCAATCGGAGATGTTGGTAAGGATTCCTCTCACCAAATCTCAGATGTACTTTTGGTCGATGGCTTAACTCACAATCTATTAAGCATTAGTCAATTTTGTGACAAAGGCTTAAAGGTTGAGTTCTATGCCAAGTATTGTCATGTGATTAATCTCACAACTGACAAGATCGTTCTGGAAGGAAAACGTGTTGGTAACATCTATGTTATCCATCTGGATGATCTAAAGGATCAAAATGTGGAATGCCTTGTCTCTGTCCAAGAAGACAAATGGCTATGGCATAAGAAACTTGGTCATGCCCATATGAGACTTCTTTCTGAACTCTCTCAGAAAGGACTTGTAAAGGGCCTTCCGAGAATTAAGTATCAGAAGGATGCAACCTGCGACTTCTGTGAAAAAGGGAAATAGACCAAGGCCTCCTTTCCCAGTAAAAGTGGTATTTCTACTCAGAAACCACTGGAACTGCTCCACATGGATCTCTTCGGACCAACCAGAACAGCTTCCCTTTCTGGAAAACGCTATGGTCTTGTCATAGTGGATGATTACTCCAGATTCACCTGGGTTTTCTTTCTAGCTTCTAAGGAAGAAACTTTTGAGAAGTTCAAAGCATTTGCGAAAAGAGTTTCAACTGAAAAAGATTCGCACATTCATGCCATTAGATCAGATCATGGTGGTGAATTTGAGAATCATGCTTTTGAAAAGCTTTGTGAAAATCTGGGCATAGCTCACGAATTCTCATCTCCCAGAACTCCTCAACAAAATGGAGTAGCTGAGAGAAAGAATCGAAGCCTTCAAGAGATGGCAAGAACAATGCTCTTAGAAAGTGGACTTTCAAAAGGTTTCTGGGCTGAAGCAGTAAATACTTCATGCTACATTCAGAATCGAGTCTTTCTAAGACCAATTCTGAAAAAGACACCTTACGAGCTATGGAAGAATAAAATACCAAACATTTCTTATTTCCATATATTTGGTTCTTCTTGTTTTATTCTCAACACAAAGGACAAACTCTCCAAGTTTGATCCTAAGTCCGATGATGGATACTTCCTAGGATACTCCTCAGCCTCTAAGCTTACAGAGTATATAACAAAAGGAGTAAATGTGTTGAAGAGACAATCCATATTAAGTTCAAAGAACTTAGTAAGGACCTGTCTCAGAAAGGTGCTGACTTAGAAGATGAATTTGAGAACTCAACATCTCTTCTGAGAAAGCCAAAAGGAAAATTCTTATAGATGATGAGACTGACTTCCAACCCATGGAACAATCATCTTCATCTAAAGAAAATCTGTAACATCATCAAAGCTCCAGAACCTAGAGAATCTACTTTTCAAAATTACAATGGAACCTAGATTCTCAGAAGGACAAGCTTCTGATGACTCAGAAGAGAACCTTCTGTGTCTCGTTCTCAGAACCCTACTCCTAAAGGGATCAGAGGTTCAAGAGACTTGAAGAACATCTCTCAGGAATGAAGTCTTGGGCAATCCAGAAAGTGGCGTGAGAACCTAGAAGGAACTATACAAATCTTGCTATGGTCTCTGAACTTGAACCAGATTCCATAGAAGAGGCGTTAGATGATCCTAGCTGGGGTAAATGCCATGCAGGATGAACTTGACCAATTCGAGAGAAATCAAGTTTGGAAACTGACTCAGAAACCCAAAGGCAAGAGTGTCATTGGGACTAAATGGGTGTTCCGAAACAAACTTGATGAAAACGGTCAAGTCGTGAGAAACAAGGCAAGATTGGTTGCTCAAGGGTACAACCAACAAGAAGGGATAGACTATGATGAAACTTTTGCTCCAGTCGCAAGATTGGAAGCTATCAGAATGTTGCTAGCTTTTGCTGCACATAAAGGTTTCAAACTCTATCAGATGGACGTTAAGTCCGCCTTCTTGAATGGATACCTTTCTGTGGAAGTTTATGTAAAACAACCTCCTGGTTTTGTGAATGATGCATTCCCGAATCACGTATTCAAGCTTACAAAGGCTCTCTATGGTTTGAAACAAGCTCCAAGAGCTTGGTACGATAGATTGAGTTCTTTTTTGCTTAAAAACGGATTCTCAAGAGGGAAAGTGGACACAACTCTTTTTACGCTCTCAGAAGACTCTGGGCTTCTTGATTGTCCAGATTTTATGTTGATGACATAATATTTGGCGCAAACCAATGAATGCCTTTGCAAAGAATTCTCCAAGCTTATGCAAGGTGAATTCGAGATGAGCATGATGGGAGAATTAAAATTCTTCCTAGGATTGCAAATCAAGCAAGAGTCGGAAGGGACAGTTATTCATCAAGAGAAGTATACCAAGGAACTTCTGAGGAAGTTTCTGATGGATAAGGCCAAACCCATGAGCACTCCCATGCATCCCTCGCAAGTAATTGACTTGGATGAAGATGGTGAGAAAGTCTCAGAAAGCAACTATCGAGGGATAATTGGCTCACTTCTCTACTTAACTGCCTCCAGACCAGATATCCAACTCAGTGTTGGGATCTGTGCTAGATTCCAATCTAAGCCCAAGCAATCACACTTGACTGCGGTTAAACGAATTTTACGATATTTAAGTGGAACTACTAATCTTGGTCTTTGGTACGAGAAAGGTTGTTCTTCTGATGTTGTAGGTTACTGCGATGCCGACTACGCTGGAGATAGGATAGATCGCAAAAGCACAAGTGGTGCTGCTGCTTCTTTGGAAAATGCTTGATCACTTGGTCTTGCAAGAAGCAAAATACGATCGCCCTATCAACTGCCGAAGCTGAATATGTATCTGCTGCGAACTGCTGTTCTCAGATGCTCTGGATTAAGAATCAGCTACTTGATTATCAAATAAGGTACACCAAAATCCCTATCCTCTGTGATAAACAAGTGCTATCAACTTAGCTAAGAATCCTATTCAGCATTCTCGATCCAAGCACATTGATATAAAACATCATTTTATTCGGGATCATGTGCAAAAAGGCGACATTGAACTCAAATTTGTAAATACTGAGGATCAAATCTCAGATATATTTACAAAGCCTTTACCCGAGGATCGTTTCAATGTTCTGAAAGGATTTCTCAATCTAAGATGTTTCTAAGTGCTTTGAAATTTAAAAAAACTCTCTCTTAGAAACCCCCCCTTAGTCCTAGTTTAGACTCTGAGACGAACAATAGAACTAAGCTTCTGAGCTAGAAGTAGGAAAACTCTATCTGAGAAAATTTGTTCTCAGAAGACTCATCTCTCAGAAAGGAGATCTTCTGAAACATCTCTCAGAAGGAGGATTTCTCAGAAGGACCACCTCTCTCAGAAAGGTACCTTCCGAGAAACTAGTTACCAACGGTAACTTTTGGATAAGTGGCAGGAAACGGCTAGTTATCAGCCATGTCTATAAATACTTATAGCATTGTTTCATTTGAGCACTTTACGCTCAAAAACTTACCAAAACTCTGCCAAAACCTCTCCTCGCTTTCCAATCCTTCATCTGCTCTCTTCTCTCTGTCTCTCTCTTGTTCTCTCTATCCTTTCTAAAACTAAAACCCTTCTTTCAAATGGCCGTCTCTGGAGAAATCAAGGGCTTAATGAGAAAAACAACCTCAATGAGATATCCGAAGATATTCTCTATGACAATGAGGAAATGCAGTCCCTATTCCACAAGACTTATCTCCCACGGAATCTTGCCATGGAAGGGGTGTTGCCTCTCAATGTCTACAATCAGGTGGACGAAATCCAATTCACCTTCCTCAAGCAACCTGGATGGCCAGCCATGATGAGCTCCGAGGACGTGTGTGCTACCCAAATGTGGTAAGAGCCTTCTATTCGCAAATAGAAAGGTTCACCAACAAAGGGGTTAAGAGCAAGATTGGTGACCAACAGATCCGCTTTCTCCTCTTCTGACATCAACAAAGTCTTCAAGACCTTGAATGGTGGTGCTGTCATCGCCGACGACCCAGAATGGGTCAAGGAGGTAGATGACTCGGAAGAAGAAGTCGTGACACTTCTGACTGGTAGCAACAGCCTACCACTCAAGGGGTAAAGGTACCTCATCTCACGCAAGAAGCTAGAATCATCTTCTCCGTTGTGCAACACACCCTTCTCCCTCGGATTGGAGACATGGGGAACGTTACCACCATGGATGCCTGCCTGCTGTACCACCTACTGAAAAAGGGAAAGAGTAGATTTTGGGAGGATGGTGCTCAACTACATGATGCACCAGGCTCATCCAAAAAGGGCTCTCACAAGTCTACCTTACGGAAGCCTTCTGACCAGAATCCTCAACCATTTCTCCTTCCCACTTGAAGACTATGAGTACGTCTTCAACCACAGTAAGTTCTCCATGGTCACCTTCAACAACATCAAGAAGAAGAAGGTACCAGATACGGGGGCACCTAAGAAGAAGGAGGAAGCAAAGCCTTCTAAGGGAGCTGGGCTCCCATCCAGCCCTCTAAGGGCTGAGAAAGGAAAGGAAAAGGTTTCCGATCCTTCAGAAAGAAGAAGAAGAAGCAAAAGGTGACTCATCTTCTCCAAACAAGGTGACAAGGAGTATGGCTTCTTGAAGAAGCTCAGAAGGACTCCTCAGAAGGCACCTACGTTGTTGAGGCTGCTGAAGACTCAGAAGAAACAAACATCTGAGC